>JAAAKL020001251.1:0-32136 GCA_010016065.2 Carybdea cf. marsupialis auct. non (Linnaeus, 1758)
ATGCTCGTTTTCAAACTGAACAATATTTTGGAACGGGGGTTGGGGAAACTTTCATATTTCATTGTCCATGATTGTAGTCACTCGGTAATTTTGAAAAAGGAAATGGTAGAATAACGAAACCTTTTTAAGTAGTGTAACTATTGTCAGGCTATATGGGTCTTTTGATTTGGCCGTAACAATAAAAGACATGAATTCTTTTCGAGTATTCGTTCACACGGTAATGATTGTTGTAATTTATTTTCTGTATCTTCTCTAACTTTGATTCCCTAGCTATGTCGAACTCTGAGTTCGGCTTGTTACTCAAAGAAGACCTTCTTCTGTCTAAAAGCAAACCTTCTCATACCTCAACCCAAATTTTCTATTCCTCTATCTCTCGTTACGCACTTACTATTCTTCCTTTGGGGCCATTACGTTCTTCTATACTGTTGTATTGTGTTGCGTTTTTTGTTTAAAGTTTGCTACGTTTTGTGTTTTATTAAAATGTGATACAGGGTGACACAAAAAAACGGTCATCACCAAAAGTCAAATAACTTCCGAAATTTTACTTAGATGAATACAAAACTTCAGCCACGTTAGGTCACGTTTATGTAGCAGGCATCCCTAAAGTTTCAGCTTTGTAGGCCTACTACAAACAATCTTTGCTTCACTGGCGCTCCAATATGTGCTCCAAATGAGCTCCCCGACGCCGCAGGCAAACTTGGATCCGGCAGGTAAAGTTCTCAATAACCTTCCTGTATTCGTCCCTCAGGATCGCTCTTATATCTGCTGTGATTGCTGCCTTTAGGTCAGGGATGGACTGGGGGTTGTTGCCATACACCCTGTCCTTAAGGTATCCCCACAGATAATCAAATCTTGGTGATTCAAGTCGGGTGAATGCGGCGGCCACTGGGGGTCACTCCTACAGCTGATCATTCGGTCAGGGAAACGCTGATGTAGCCATGCCAACGATTCATTTGAGGTGTGGGGGTGGCACCATCCTGCTGACAAAACTGGAGAGCCCTGATGACCCCTCTCCGCCATCATATTTCTCTTCACGGTATCCCGGTTGATTCCAATCGCTTGGCTTGTTTGGTTTCAACGGTCTCTGACTGCAGCAAAGTTGTGTAGTGTCCTTGATGTTTTCGGTGGTCCAGAGTGTGATTGTCTGTTAGCGTCTTTACTATTGAGGTTATGCTTAGTCCCATGGGTTCTGAACTTGTTGACCCAAAAGTAAATCATTGAGTGGACGGGAAACTCACGACATCCGAACCGTTTTGTGAATAGCAATTGAGCTGCATGGATAGACTTCAGCCGCAAATATGCCTCAACTATAAACGTCTTTTCCTCAGTAGTCCAAGGTACCTTGAAGCTCAAATTTGGTAGACTCTTAGAACATTACTTCCTTTTAGTTAATTTGAAAAAGCAAAAGAATTAATTGTTTGTTGCAAAAGTTATTCAAGCTTAGGTGATGGCCGGTTTTTTTGTGTCACCCTGTAGGATAATTTTATTGCTACCTTTATTCGTATATCTATCACCCATCTCTGTGCTTCTTTATCACAAAATCGTATAAATTTTGACAGAATCAAACACATCCTTTGCCATAAATTTCCGAGTCGAAAATTTATAGTATAATCGGCTGAAAGTAGTAAAATGACTTATATATTTAAAACTTTACACATTCATTTTTTCCTCGTGCGGTAGTATTTATTAGTCACTATATTGTGGATTTACACTGCATAATTTACGTCTTTACTAAGCAAGAGGCTCTGGATCTGGCCAATTACAATATCTTCTGCAAAATATAAAACAATTTTTCCTTATTGTAAATGAAATGCCTCTGCATCTTGACTTCCTAGCATAATTGCTGCATAAATTTAACATTGTATATTAAACATAGTATTAGGAAAAATAATGATCATATCAATCATAAGAAAGAGGAAGTGTAATGTTCTGAACATTCAACTAAGGTCAATAGTTGTTCTTACTTAATTGCCCAGCCAGCTTTTACGTTTTTGATGCCTTTCATTGTTGCGTAATTCTTTCAAGACAGCACTTTTCTCTGTGCCTTTTATATTAATTTAGAGTCATTCTATTTTAAAGCAAGCCGTCACTCATATCTAGAACAAATTGTAACGACTTCCTGTAAGTCGCCTAAATCTTCAAGGGCTCAAATGACCTATTATTTTCTGCTTAAATATCATTTCTAGAAGACCGCGTTCATCTACTGTTATTAAATTACTCTAATACCATACATGTTTGTTATTTTACCTCTTAACAGTATTTGGTTGTTAGGTTACCAAGATTAACGTTCACTTACTCTAGTCTTTCCTAAACTTTTTTTTGTTTTATAGAGACCACAATGTCTACAACAGCAACAAGTATTCCGGCTATTTGTGCCCAGTCAGCTATGTATTTTTTTAGTACTTTAACAGCAACATTTTGTTACGGTTTTTGTCTGCTTATACATATTTACGTTTGATGAAGACTATGAAGTACATCGCTTCTCAGCATGATTTAATCGTAACCGTCTCTTTCTCGTGACTAAAAACAGTACAAAAACAGTATACCTGATGTATACTTGTAACTAAAATCATTCAATTGGAATTTGGGACACGTTAATACGAGGTAGTAGCTTTGTTTTCCTCATTTGCTTCATGAAAAAGCCATAAAGAACCTAGTGCAACATAATTTCGAATTTTCGATTATCTACGCTTTTGTTGCCCAAATCTCGATTATAGAATAGTAAGATCCTGAGTCATTTCATTTTATCCCACCAAATTTAGATTAATACAATTCATTTCCTTGAATATTCTTTTCAAATAAGAGCAAAGTCGATTTTAACGCCAATACTAAATTAGGGGGCTTATTTCGCCCGTAGTAGTTTTTCTTGAATTAATGCGGTTCGCGAAAAGTAAGATCACATTTTATAGAGGAGATCAACGAGTTAAAACGTAAATCATGAAGACATGGAATTTTTATGATGTCTTATTAATTCTATGATATTCGATCCAATTTACCTTGTCAAGCTGAAGCTGAACATACACTTGGACATTTGATCGACTTTACGTGTAGAAATATGTAAAACTAAAACTAGCTTCAAAATTTGAAGATCAGGGCAATCTGTAACCCGATGAAATTCACATTTTAATTAAAAATATTCAATATACAATATTGAAATCAACAAACCAAAACAAACAAATGACGTTTGATATGTGCTTGGGCAAAGTAAACTGAGGGAACATATCTTATGCAACATAAAAAATAAAATGTTGATTCTATAAAAATGTCAGGTTTCTGGTTTTTGTTGATATTTATTTCTAATTCCTCATAGAAGAATGATTAAATGTAAATTAAAGGTAATTAGTATGTTCTCAGTCAGGCATAATGAAAGATATCAAATATAATTTAACTTACGCTATTGCCTTCTCGATTCGACTTTCAGGGAAGATATAGCAAAATTTCTTGTCACTACCCTTCGACAAAGAGATGACTACGCCCTTGATTCATATGCATTCGCAAATCTTTTAAAATATTTTTCTTTTCAAACTTAGATAAAGGTAAGAAAGTAAAATATATCTATGTATCTATAGGTGTTCAAATGTTATGAGAGAAAAATATTGTTGCGTACGTAAAAAGGATAGTACACCCCTGGTTTTTAACGGTCCGGTGGATCTATAGAATTATCTTGAAACATAAAGAGCTAATATGATACTGTATGGCCTTGTTAATCCTGATTTTAAGAATCATATAACAAACTCAAGGAACAACGAAGACCAGAGCCGATGACCAGAGTTTGTTTTATCAAATTTGCGCTGTCTCTGTGTTTTAACACCCCATGACTCCTTTTTGGAGGTAAAGACATTTCATAAAGGAACAATTGTACGTGAAATTGTACGTAAAATTTTCATCCTCTTTTATCCAAACCTTTGCATTTGAACCACCTATCCCTGCATTATTTTCATTCTGCTTGGATAACGGAGGATTAATTGGATACTTTCTACTTAGGTACAATGTCGATTTCATCAACATTTGGCTTTTCGTACTATAAACCAGATGTCTTCGTTCACAATACTCTCAAGTTTTATCTCTTATTTTTAAATTTCCCTAATCAATCTTCAATGTAATTTTCTCACGACTGCAAGAGCAACAATAACTATTTATGCATAACACGTTGCCAACATCAAATGTTTATAAAACTTCCCGCTGAATTTTATTAGAAATGTATTCATTTTACTATGAAATTTATCGTAGTCTGATAAGGAAATAAGCATCTAACATCATGAAAACATCAATAGCAAAACTTGTTCATGTAAAAACCTTATTATTTTCAACTTTGCTGAAATACTTAAAGATCTTTGTTTAACCATTTAAAGTTTGTTAGCTTACCTTATTGTAAGTTATTCCTTGTTCTAGGCCATCAAAATTGACAGAAGCTTCAGGGTTCATTAAAAGCGACCAAATTTGACTTGATGCTCTGACATTAGTCAGTTATTTGTCTAATCTGACCGGCAATGATCATCGTCTTTATATCTTGGCACGTTGCAGTCAGGTGTGGCACAACTGTACCCAATCGAATCGATTTCGAATATTTTTACGGTTTCCATAGCAATTGTTTGTTACATGTATGACCAATGAAGGAAGCTTTTCATTTTACAGGTTAAGCAGGGACAGAAGATTACTCTACGTATCTCAAGAGCACCTGCTAATCATCGAAGCATGGGGGAATGTTCTGCAATATATGGAATAAAATTTACGAGAAGCAAATTTTTCAAACCATGAAGCTGTTCTGTTATATAAAGGATATTAAATTTCTCAAAAGAGTTTCTTCCTACTTTTCTATTTTGTTAATTATATTGGCTTATCTTCATAGCGAAGCATTCCATATACTAATATATATCATACGTCGTAATTGAAAGACATAATTCACTACAAGATCATTATGATACTAGTATCAAAGTCTTCGCCATCAATTATTTGTTATTATTGTCGATCTGATGCATAAAATGCACAGGCTCAAATTGTTTAGTCTACGTATTAGTCACACCTTGTAGATGAGCAAGGATTACTGTCCCTAAACCTAGTTTTGACTCCTGCTGCTTTTCTCTGCATTTAGAAAGGCTCATTTATTTTCTCTAATGATAGATCTATTATCGCCAAGCTGTTGGGAAGTATCTTGAGATTGCTACTTTAGAAAAAAATCTGGACACTTAAATCATCTGCTTTGGTCCAGTAGGAAAACAAAATTATCAGTTTTATGTTCTAAAATTAATTAACGTGGACTAGATGATTCCCCAGCTGTATATGGTATTATTAAAAGAGCTATTTCATGTGGTATTGTCATAAAAATGCCAAGAAATTCCTATTTGGAAAACTTTTGTTAGTGATAAATTGACCTTAATGGAAACGAATATACAATGAAATTGTTTGTAAAAGGTCCTATAGAATCTGTTGCTTTTACTTTAAATTTGATAAAAATATCTATTTGATTTTATCGTCAGTATGTAGCAATGGGAAGGGAGAGAGTATTTTAAAGAAATTAGTTAGAGGTATCGCAGTAAACCTTAATATATTAGAGTGAAGGGGAAACCTTTAATATCGGACTGACATGAATCTTTTTGAGGTCATACTGATCATTAAAAGTTGCAAGCCATGGCTCTCGCAGAGATTAGCTAGCACTTACACCCGAATTTAGGACGATGTTCAGCAAAGTTCAGTAATTACTCAATCTGCATCTACTCTTGGGGTTGATGCTGACCATAACTTCTGCTGAATGTATTTTTTTCAAAATTTAGCTATTATTCGAATTTTCAAATGGCTTTGGAAGTTTTCGACAATCAGTTGATATCGAAGACCACAATTTTAAAGGGTATTGGTACTCTGAAGTTTGCATATGTGCAGCAGTTAGTAAAGTACATTGGTAAGAATGCACCAACAGTTGATGGGAAGACTGTATCCTATGGAATATCAATCATAATAGCTTCCAAACCGTCTGGCATTAACTGTGCATTTATCATCAAACATCTAAAACGAAAACAAAATGCTGAAGAGATTGTTAGGAGACAGAATGTGTATAATTTCTCTTTTCACCAAACCATTAACGTCAGGAGATCTAACTAGCTTCGTGGCATTAACACTCCGTATATAAAATGCTCTCTGCCATTTTGATATCCTGATTTTCATACACAGAAGCACTCTAGATTTAAAACGCTTTCTTCCCCTTAAGATATTTACTGGTGAACTGACTTACGATATGCTGCGACTTTCAGCTGTCCTCTTTGAGTGAAGAACAGCCAGGTTGGATAGGATACAAGACAAAAATTTCAAGAGCTGTTATGTTGATGATCCCGAAGAAAGAAGTTTATGCTAAAATCAGTAAGTTCTTCGGCCTTCCGATAAAAGCATGCTAATGCCTAACATTGTCTTTCTGCCAAAATCAGCTTCAAAAGCTAACTCTAATATGTATTACTTTGGACCAGCCATCGTATCTCACACATCAGAAGTGCTTAATCAACGGTAAAAACGTCATATTCCAGTGAACTCTATTAGGAAAGCAGTATACAAGAGTTTGGAATATGTGTTGGAAGAGTTGTTTGCCCAAAATGCAGTCTCATAAATCATCTAAGGTATTGCTGGCATGTCGTGGCTACCTAATCCTGATCTTAATTGATTGAAGTCTGAAAGAGTCCATTTAGTACCAATTACATTTCAGAAATAAACATGTTCATTGGAGACTAATAAAGGTCGGTAGGCCTTCTCATCTTTATTTTATTGAAAACGGTTCAAATTTTATGTGCTAAGCCTGATATTATAAATCATGGAAAGTGTGCCCATGTTCACCTGAAGCAGATATTGCGTCGTTACCTCTTTGGTAATTAATTGAGGCAAGTTACCAGACAAAAATAAGCCTCCGTCTCTGCAAAAGCCTTTGACCGGTCCTAATCATCATACAGATTATGATCAATTCGCTAAAGAGCAGTATAGACAAATGGTCAGCAGATGACGGAGTCCGTAAAGTACTGATGTGTTCTGACAGTTTACAAGTGTGCAGTCGTCATAACGCGACGACTCATGTCATTCAGTTGACCAGCACACCTACCAGCTGAATACTGACCTGGGTGTAGTTCATATGTTTTAATGCGTCTGCCATTTAAAAAAGATGATCACAAACATGAAGTATTGTCTTGTTAACTAGCAGTGTGTTTTGAATCCGGCATCAACTGCGACGAAACTTAAAAAATAGGACACAATCTTCAGAGGAGATTACCATTGTTCTTAAGCATACCAAGTGTAAACAGCCTCACAAAACAAACTTCAAAATATTTGAAATCTAGTTAGTATCCATTTGCCATCTCATAATGATGACAAAGTATTTCAATATTTTAGTAATACGCATATGTTTTAACAATCGATACTTTCAACTCTGTTTCAGAGACTTCGTAAAATTCTACAAGGGTTGAAACGGAAATTACAATGCAAATTTAACCTACAGCCTGCCGTGGACGACGTTTTGCAGGCAAACAGCCTTTTATACATTATAGCTTAAACACAATTTTACACCTTGGTACGGCAAAGCAGAATATAAAGCACATTTTCGTTAGGGATTTTACATCAGAGTCGGGACTCGAATTATAGTATTGGTTTAACGACTTGAGATCAGAGCGACAAGCCGGCCACTACCCCTTATAATTTTGACTTTCAAAGTTTAGCAATCTTTACTGTGTACTTTGCAATCAAAATATGTTTATCAAACCTTTTTGATACAATCTCCCCTCCCGATATATCTGTTGATGATTATACCATTGCATATCCTTGGATTATGAATATTTGGCCATAATTCATCCCTGCGCGTTAGCACGTTAGTTAAAAAGACAGTTCAAGGGTAAATTGGGTGCATTTTACAATTGATGTATTCAAAAACAACATTTTTCCTGCTAGGCAGAGAAAACTTTTGGACTCTAGTTTCCTGCAATGCAAATTTCATTGTATTCGGATTTAATGTTTGGCACTTTCTACGATCATCTAGAATATTGCCCATGCCATGCGCCTTGTGATGTAATCGACATACATATGGGCAATCCGTTTCCTTATCTCCTTAAACCGCAAGGTTTTAAGCGACTTATCTTCCTTGTTAGTAAACACATCATTAGGTCGCATCGAGTTTGATTCGAATGTGAACAACATTTTTCTGTCATAGAAGGATAGAAGGGCTCCTGCTTTGCCAATCTTGAAAAAAAGATTTTGGTCACTTAATAGGCCCTAAAATCCCAGTCTTTCCATGATCGAACAATGAGGTATAGACCTCTGAATTAGAACAAATGGAGTAAAACGAGACAAAAAATTTCGGCAGATGACTTATATTCCATATTTTTAAATAGCGATATACACTAACAAATTTCATAATCATTGATGAAACGGACAGAAATCAGCTCATCTAAAAGCAACGAAATAACTTTTGTTTGTATATAAGGCAAAACTACTAACCCTTTGATTGCCGCTACAGTATTTTTTACCATCTTCAGTCCGAGGTTTTCCTCAAGCGGACTACTATACAGTGTTTTTTGCCATTTACGCTTTAGATTTCCCCCCTTGCATACTAATTTTCTGTTTACATCACAAAGCTGGTTTTTTAAAAACTCATTTACAGGACTTTGTCATTAGGTATGGATTTTTTGGATTATACTAAGAACTATTCCAACTAGCAATCAGTGTGTTGTGATCTGTAGTTTAAATTTTGTATTGAAGCCATCAACAGAGAGTCATTATTTATATCAGTGGCAAAAATTAACATAAAACAATCGCTAAAGTCTCTCAAGGAGAGTAATTGCCACAATATCAATCTGAAGCACGTCAAATAATTCATTACATGCAGTACTATCTCAAGCGGAGCAGCTCGCTGCCGATCGTCAGCACTGGAGAACACTTGTGTTGCAAGTTGGCTCTACGCACACCACGGTGCTCGAGGATTAGTGAGTGAGTGAGTGAGTGAGTACCAACGAGGTTATAAAAGACAGGATTATGCAAATATCTGAATATTAAAACTCAGATGAAATCAAGTATTTCGTTCTTTTAAACAGAGCGGATAGTAATCTAAGAAAGTCCCGTGGACGTCTCTTCCTGGACATAGAGGTGAGGTGAGACACTAGAGGCGCTTCATCACTTATAAACAGATGATAAAAGCATATGTACAATATGCGAGCAAATGCCTACTTTAATTTACGCAAGGGGCCATCAACATCCAATTAAACGGTGTGTCTTATTTAAGAAAAAAACCAAGGGTCTGTAAAATGAGCTTCTTCTTAGAGTAAAAAAAGGTGGGAAAATATATGGTACACCCAAACAAGTTCTTTTACTAATTTAATTTACCAACATAGGGTTATACTGCCATTTGCTTTCCTTACTCCTTTTTTATTTTGCTGAATTTATCACTTTGGAGGGAAGCTTATAATAAGCAATGGCGCTAGAAGATTAATACTTTGAAGTGAATGCAAACACTTTTTTATAATGTACCTTGATCTTCTATTATTATATTTCATATTTAGGGTTATTGGGCAATAACCCCATCACGGGCTGTAAGTTGACATTAACTCAAATCTGTTTAATCCCTGTCTTTTGTTATTTGCTCAAAATCTGATGTTTTTGTAACGCTTTATATAAGTTATGTAAAGAAATATGGAGAACAAAGGTGATATTGTCTTATATAGATTACGATTTTGACACGATCTGTTAGTATTATTCAGTACATCCGTCATGCAAAGGCTAAAGTCTACTAACATGAAATAACTTATCACCAAAGTGAACCAATGCCCTATAATTAAAACATTGCTCTTCCCTAAAAAGCGGTTTTTATCATAGCTCTCCTTCCGAACATAACTATTGGAGTAATGTGCCTCACATTCATAAAGAACCGGGTGACATAGCAACTAATCTTATAATCTCCAGTACCCAAGTGCAAGGCGATTAAATAGCCATTACCTTTAGTAGAGTTAAAAACATGGGCAGGTGTTAGTGAATTGTATTTGTGGAATTCCCATCTGAAGAGGATGTTTTTGTGAATTAATTCCTTTTTCCATTTATACGTAAATAGCATACTGTAGAGTTTCAAATTAGATTTTCATTTTCATACCGCACTTCAGTAGAACCTCATATTGGAAAGCCTTGATCCCTCAAATCATGTTGTTGAACAGAGAAATCTGTAGGCTTCCTCTTTTGGATAAAAGGCATTTCTCAGGACGTCTAATTGAAAACTATTCCAATCTAATCGTTGTATTATGTTTTCAGGAAGGTTGATACTGGTAATTAAATGCTGATAAATGAAGTTTTTTTATGCCAGAGGTAGCTCTGGTATTCTTCTTATTCTACTCCTCCTAGGAATTTGCATCTACAGAGTTAAAATTTCAAAGATGACGATTTCCACATGTTTGAAGAAATACCATTTTTTTATATACCAAATAACAAATAAAGTGTAAAATAAATTAAAGCTTAAATTCCAACACATTCGCATCTACAGAGTTAAACTTTCGAGAAGATGACGATTTCCACATGTTTGAAGACAACAAATAATGTGTGTAAATCGAAAGTTTTGTATGGGCTTAAGAAGGCTTTCCTAGATTCTTGCTACATGTTATGAAGATGGATAGGAATATGAACTTGTGTTTTTACACGAAAATATAACATTCCATATAACATCACCATTAATGAACATTGAAAAACTGCATCAAGCTTCTAACACCATGGATAGAAGCTTCAACGCAAAACCGTTTTTCTACATTCCTTGACTTAGAAATTGTAGGTCGAGGCACCAACATCATGCTGGTGCCGCACTTAGGACATTATAGATAAAAATATTGCACTTTTGGTCCCCTGTATTGAATAAACAGTATTATTTTCTAGGAAAATTAAGGGTGTCATTGTTAAGGAAACTATTAGAGTCTTATTACTATCGTACACAAGTTTACAGGTGATATATAAGCGCATTTATCAAGGCAGCAAAAGAACAGACCCATATTATTTCTCTTTGCCGAAAAACGGACGATAAAAACAAGCCCCAAGACATGTCATTACCAAAGCCATGCACGAATCCCAAAAGTGTTTACGCAGGCAAGCGTTCGGTTCGGCGGAGGATGTAATTATATTATGTAATACTTCTGAAAAAGTATTCTTCCTTAATGGAATCTTAGAGAATTAAATCCCCTTAAGGGCAGTGTGTTATTCTTGCTATGGTGTATTTAAAGTTTTGACTGTTGTTCTTAAAAAGTGATGAGGTGAACGATAATGTTTACTTGGTGAAAGAATTTTGAGAAGGCTATTCCTCGTATTATGTGACTATTTAAATCATAAAATGCGTAAATAGGCAAATAAAATCACACACCATCAGACGACATCACAGAAAAGCTATATGTGGATTACAAAATCGGCATTTTCTGCGATGTTTGATGTGAGACTCAGAAACGCAAAGCATTTGACATAAGAGAAGAGAAAACTAGAAACAGCTTTTTGCGAGAAAATGGACAGAACCGCCTTAGGTGCCAAGAGATAATGTTGAGTTTTTTATTGCCAATTGCACCAGTTAGACATTCCGGAAGATCTGAGAGATTATGTTGGCAGCTAGAAAGATAAAAGCGTCTTTGACAAGGAGAGAAAGAAGGAAACGTCTGTGGAAAATCGAAGAAAAATATTTGAAGATTAAACCAGTAGATGTGTTAACAAGATAAAGGCTTTTACTGTATTCAAAGATGATAAAAAATAAAAAGGGTTTGACCAAAGTATAGGTTTAAACAGCAGATGTCAGTCTGTAGAAAATTGGTTTCTATAATTGTTTCCATACAGTTTCTATATACTCTGGGGTTCTGGGGGTAAAACTAAGGAAAGATATTTGCAAAGGCGGTTACGATAAGAACCTGGTATCTTTAATTGCAGCTGTATTTGATACTGTAGCAAAGTCGTTACCTCGGTTTAGAAGTAAAATTTGGAAAGCAAGAGCTTCAGATTGCAACATCGGCTCAGAGTACAATATGGCTACAGTTAAGAGCTCTCTTAGTTGAAGAGAAAGTTGAAAATCTTTCAAAAACTTAATAACATCTGGTAGGTAATGCTATAAATATTCCAAGGCGTGATATTTATTTCGGCTGATTTTCTATCAAGTAATAAGGTCATCAACAGAACATTACAATGCTACACGATAACAGAGACAGCTTTTTAAGACTTGTGGCATTATAGCTCCCTAATCATGGAGAACAACAATAGATCAAATGTAACATAAAATTGACATTTAGCTAAATCTAGTAAAAGTCTTGCAGTTCCAGCTATCAAATTAATTAAATCAAATAAGATATAGACAATATGGTAGTCTTTCTAGATCACTTCATAAGAATTTCTTATAAATAGTGGAAAGTTAAACCTTAGCATGCCCTTTTTATATCAGATTTCAAGGCCTGTAAGCAGAGCAATTACGTAATATACACTGCTATCCTCCCCAGTGCTTTCCAGTCAGCAGCTGGATCCGGCATACTTGCGGTCATCATAGGAGGATCGTGCAACTGTTTTTGGACCCTATCCTGTTTACAGCCCTCTCATCGTGGAGATGCTATTTTCCTTACTAGACTCCCGTCCACACCCATGTTGACTTAATTGGTTGTCCAAATGTTAACCATTCTAAAGCAACCTTCTCACAGCACAGTTATGTACTCTCTGGCTAATCTACACTATGCCTCTTGAGCTAGATCCAGGGAGGTGCTATCTATTTCCTCCCTTAACTGTTTTACTTTGCTTTGGGTGAAAGTCATTTCATGTCTGAAGAGCTGTAACAGTTACCTGTTTGCATGCCATCTGGTTCCAATTCCAAGGTATCTATACCATGCTCCTCATACCGATACTCTTTCCGCTCTCCTGTCACGCCAAGCTTCTGCTCCAAAGGAATTCTGGGCTTAAGAAGATCGACGAATTTTCGATCTTGGTTCCAAATGATAACATTTAGTTGCTGAAGTATCGCTACTATTGAGAATATCATTAACTTCTAATGTACATCCCACCTCCTGTCAACTGGCCTCGCATTGCCGCTTTTCTCTGACTTAAATCCCTTTTCCCCTACCTCATTGAATTTTAATACCCCATCCCGAACATCTTTCATTGTCAGTTTTTCTCCATTGATCTGCTCCAACGTGTACTTTAAAGTTTCAACAATAACGTGTAGTACATGTCCGTGCCTCCTGGGATACCTTCCTTTCTTTAGGCTTAACTCACAGCCTGACAGGGCATGCATAAGCGTTCAATGCTGGGCACTACTGCATTTATCATCCTCTGACAAGTTGCAGCTTACCAGATTAGTTTAAGGCGGCAGCAGATCATATGTCGACCTGATAATAAAGTTGATCATATCTGGAGGCAATACTTTACAAGACAGTTTCCTTAGACTACTACTTCCTGCAAATATCCTTCCCTCCCCCACTGCACATTCCACTTTATGTAAAGGTCTCTTTTCCTGTTACTGTCGACCTGTTTCTGTTTTCGCAACATGTCATGGGTCGCTTATTTCTATTCTTCTTTTCTCTCTTATTTCAGAGCTGTCATTACTTTATAGCTGTTCAAACAGAACCTCAAACCCTCCTTGTCGCTTTCCTTTGCCTAAAGCCATATCGTTCTTCGTTCATGCCCCTCTTCCCCCTCTGCTTTCTAACAAAGGTCTCCCTTCTTGATGGTACATGTCTACTTGCATCATCTTTTATCCATTCCAACTCGGTGGTTCCTTTGTTAAACCGAAGTCTCTTCTCGGCCTCTTCGACCTCGGCCGTTCTTTGTGGTTTCCTACTCGGGATAGGCTCATAAACTAGCACTCCTTCGGCCATTTCGTCATAAAATCTCTCATTTTGGCTACCTCATTTGTCTTTCACTATTTGTTTTTTAGCTTCTTCTCCGTTACTCTCTCTGATAATTTTTCACACCCTGTTGTGGTATGAATCATACTTTGCTCTGGCTGGTAATAAGCAAAACCGCCTATCTCTCAATCAACAGATCTGTGCTGCCGAGACGTTACCTTTCTTTTACACTTTTTTACTTGATGGATTTTTATTTCTATCTCACTGACGAATGGTTTGTCAAGGCAATGAAACCTCTAGTTTTTATGTTTATGTCCATTACCCATATTCCGCTCCGGGTCCTTTATTCGGGGTTCTTGACCATCTCGTACATTTGCCATCTTGCTAGCCTGACACCACGTGATCTGTTGATTGCCAGTGATCCTCTCCTGGTTTTTACCTGAGACCATAGTGTCATTCTCATATTACAGAGTCTGAGGTCTGCATAATTTCATATTACTTAAGTAAAATTGGCTAAGGAAAAGATATATTGCTGGCACTTCAGTGAATGTCGTCCTGCTATAGTAATGCTTTAAACCATATTTGTGAAGACGACTTGAAAGTTTTGATCTCACATGCTGTTTCTCTGTCTATTTGAAACCACGCTGTTTTCAAGGACATACGAACGCCTTAGATCTTGTGGAAGGCATCAAAGCGTTAATTGGATATAATAAAACATTTTACAATAATCATATATTTTTCTCATTATAAGAGGCTACTTTATTGTTGTTGAAATGTCTAAAATAGTATATACTTCACTGCGTGGGAATAATGCCTTTTTGGTTAAAGGATGTTGCGTTTGACCAACATTTTGTCAACTTTATAACCATAAGTAGATGTGAATGGCTCTTGGTACCAAGTCTCAGGCGTCGTCTTTCTTAAAAAAGCAGTTTATCTATGAGTTTCACTCACTGTAATCATTTCCCTGATCATATTTGACAATCTTGAGTGCTTTAGTTTATAGCATTGATGTCTCGCTCGAGTTTTGGTTATGTGGATTTCTTAACGTTTGAACACTTTTGTCTCTGACCACATTTCGCTCACTGTTTTTATGTATCTGTCCACATAAGGCCATGCGTCATTTTTCACTATGCTATATTAATGCTTCTTTTAACAAAATAGTAGCAGTCTTAGAGATGTCTTGGGACATTCCTTTCATCGGATTTTCAGATAAAGTAAACATTTGTCGTAGAAGGAGAGCAACTTCCATTTCCTCAGTCTCTCTATATCAATTACTGTGACAGTGGGAGATACCCAGCAAGCGGTACATAGCATATCCTTAGTTTTTCCTTTGACTGAATATATGTATTTCACTTTTTGATTTTCTTTACACGACCTCAACTCAGAAATCTTGACATTTTTTGTAAAGTCCAGGTCACGTTCATTATCAATGCACAGCATCAAAATGTAAAATGAATTTTTATAAGGATCCGCTGATGCGAACATATGATGTCTAGGCTTGGGATGTTTACGACAGCCAACGACCCTGCGAGTCCGTTACAAATTCATAATTGCAATCCATTTTAACTGCCCTATTGATCCTATATTTATATATTACTTTACTTTACATCTCTAAAATATATGTCTACTGTGCAAATCTCTTAGCTAACCAATTTCCGATTCGTCCAAAGAGTAGATCTTATTATTCTATTATGCATGCCACGAGTTACACTAGCAGCTGCTTTGAAACTTTCTCACCCTATCTGATGGCGAAATAAGTTTTTAATCATCTATCACCTTGGGATTCTCTAGATTATTCTGTGAAAAGTCACCCGATACATGGTATGAACAGTACAAATCATTTCTATCTGTTATTACAGGATGTAACGTGTTCCTTTCCCTGATGAAAAATGTTACATGAAGTACTTCAGAAGGAAACTATAATCGTCGCTGTCTAATACCTGAAGAGAGGTGTTACAGGGGACTTTATTAGAGAAGTGCAAGTTACAGAGTAGCTAAATAAATGTAGGAGAACCTGTCAATAAGTTCCCCATAAACATTGAAATCTTAGAAAGTGATAAATAACATGGCATTTCCTGCCTAAATCAAATATCTATGATGAAATTGGGATAGGGGTGGACAGGATTCCCATTTTGTGTGGCGTAAATTCTTTTTGTAACGCATACAGCTTGCAGAAATCAAGTAAAGCTCCTTCGCGTATGAGCTATTCGCTATTTACCTCGTCACTCGCCATTATCGTCTCATGTTAGAAGTAAGATCCTTTCTAAGATTAATAGGAAATCAAACTTTGGGTCTAGGCTTTATCTACTTATTATATTCACATCTCTCTTCGTGAAATCGTGTTGGTTTCATCTCTTGATTCACTACAGCCATCCGCCATAATCATAGCAAAGACACTTCTGTAGCTGACGTCCTCTATCGCATCGAAATCTTTCCAAATGTCTGCTCTTGTCAGTTTCAAAGAATCTGCAGATGCTCAACAAGGCTATGCTAAATCATCCAATTTTAAAGGCATATTTTCCGTTCGTCCTCACGAATTGCTATTTTATCTTTTGCACGTACCATCAAGTGCGTCTTTTTTACAATCAATCCTAGTTAATACCTATTTTTCTCGTTTTATTGCCAGATCGTTGGCATTATTCACTCTTTATTACATCCATACGTTCACCCAACGCAAAAGATCACTACTCAACGTTTCATTTGGCCATGCGTTTGAAAGACAAAAACGATGGTAGAAAGCAGTCTGAGGCAATACGTATGCTCATCTTTCCTTGGATACTACCACATCTCTGGTACGGGTGGGCGTCACTCCGATTCTTGTTACTTGCAAATATACACACTATCAAAGGCGATCATTATCCGCTGACCTTCTTGGGTCACTCTACTCGTTGCCTTGCTGCTTTCTCAATATCAGATTATGATAGTCAGCAAGCCGGATACGCTTTATCATAGTAAATGTACTGGAGTCTATTTACTCTGGTTTCACAGAATGCATTCAAGCGATTCCTGCATGTTTTTGCACTTACGTTCCTCTTTGTCTTCCTCTTTTTATATGTCCGTCCACTCTCCTATTAATCACTTGATGTTCCTTTCCTTTCTTCCTTATTTTATTTCCAGGAAAACGCAGTTGCTGCTGGGTTTTGTCTTCATAAGAAGGCACGTAGTGTTTGCTCTCCTCAGAACTGCATTACTGTTGATTTTTTAAATGCAAGCGATCTTCAGTAAGCTTCGTAAAAACCAGAAATCCATCCGTAGATTCCAGTCGCTTTCTCATGTCATCACAAAAATACTTCAGGTTTCAAATCAATACAAAGAGTATTCCATGAATAGCATTTCAGTAGGTGAAGTTTTTGTGATGATGTTTACGTTCTTAGTAGTCAAGATATTTACTAGTGACCCAAAAGCTGCTTTTGCTGTACCAAATTTTTAGGGCAATTTCTTTCTCTGATTTTGCGTCCGATCTGATTGTAATTTCTAAGGATACAAAGGTTTCCACTTGCTTGAAGCACTTTCCTTGAAACTGGATTTTGCGTCTTGGAATTTCCTTTTACTTAGACATTACCGGTATGAAGCCAAAGTTCTTGCTCTTTTCCACTGCAATGTCCATTGTCTTTTGGAGTTGCTCTTCAGATTCAGTTAGGATTGCTGTGTCATCTGCGCATGATCATTTCGGTAAATAACGAGAAAAATTCTGGTGGTAAGACATACGCTTGTCTTACTCCTCTTCTTATATGCGTATAGTCTCTGGCGTCTCAATCATATCTTACAGCTGATTTTTACTCCCAATATACCTATGTGAGTAGTTCCAGATATTTACTATTGATTTCAAATAGTTCCAATAATTGGAATAACGATTCATACTGAACTTGATCACATTCAGTAGTCAATGACGCAAATATAGACATCCATTTGCATTTCTATACGTCTTTGACCAATCATCCTCAGTGTGAAGATGGAATTTCTATTTCCTTTCAATGATACAAATCCAAGTTGGTCTTCTACAATTTCTTGCAAACTTTTACTCTTTGTAATAGTATTTTGAGAATTACTTTGGTCATGTGACTCATCAACCTGATAGTCCTGTAAAATTCACATTGGCTGTGCCTGTTTGTTTTAGCAAGGTTATAAAATTTAATTTACCCATTTCTTCTGGAATGTGCCCTTCTATATATATTTTTTGCTACTGTTTTGAACTATTCAGCACCAAATTTGACAAGACTTAAGATAACTTTAATTGTAACTCGATCTGGGCCTGGTGCTTTCTTTTGCGGCATGCTTTTGATGACCTTCATGTGATGTGATAATGAAGTTTTCTTCTTTTTTTCTAGTTGTAAAGTTTTTCTTCTGCTTGTCATCAAAATGTTCTTCAATGTACTCCATCCATCTTTCCAGTATTTTTCTTTCTCTATTACAATAGCACCATCCTTTGTTTCTAAAAATGCAACAGGGGAGCATCTTCTTTGTTTTTTAGCCGCTTGTTTGATTTTTAGTTCTGGATTTTTTGTATTTATAGCTCCTCAATTTCTTTGCATTTTTCGTTGAGCATTGCTTCTTTACCTTTCTGAAACGAATTTTGTATCTCCCTATCGATTTTACAGTGTTCTAACACATTACTTTTGAGCTGTCTCCTCCTTTTCATAAAATCAAGAATTTCAGTAGTCATCCATGGCTTGTGCTTGATTTTAGGCATTCGTGGCAGTAGTTCTTGCGCCGTGTGTTGCAAGGCACCTGTTAATTCTTAAAAGATTGTTCCTGAATCTTTGCTCAATATAGAGTTTTTATCTCCGGATCTTGTAGTATCTTTATTTTTAACTTTGTTTCTATTATCCACTTGCTTTAATTTCTATATTACAGGGGTGGGGGAAGGTAAATCAGATTGGGGGGCCAAATAGGTTAGGTTCAAATTTACTTTTTCACGCTCCAAAGTATGCAGAAGCAAATGTGTCTCAATATGCATATTTTGCTGTGAATGTGACACAATATCGGTTGCAATCAATTTCAAGTTTGATAAAGCTAAAAAGTGGTCACGGAAAAAAAGAGATTTGGGAAATCTTCGGGGGGCCATGGCCCCTGAGGCCCCCTGTTCCTCCGTCCCTGTATTATATGTTTATGTAACCAGCTAGCTGGAAATGATCACTATTGCAGTATGCTATGATCATGACTCCATCAGAGACTGGGTGAAAAAAACCCCACTCACTCTTTTAATTCCTTGCGGAGTAAAATGCCAACACCCTTTTCATGATATGTTCCTCCTGGGTGGTACATGTGGTACGTGACCGTATTTAAACTACCAGAGCCTGTCCATCTAATTTACTCAATCCAAAAATTTGCAGGTTTAGACCTTCCATTCCTAATTTAACATTTTCAAGTTATCCTTTTTGAAGAGTAATTGAACATTCCTTGTTCCCACTTTGATATCGTTTCTTTTCTTTGTACTCAGTCACTTGAAGACGGCCCAGTTCTCCCCTTGAGTACACAAAGCTGAATTACCAAGAGCAGAAACAAGTGTCTCCTTACTGTTGCTGTAGACGCTGTTGTGTTTTTTACTTTCGGTTGTACTTTCTTTATGATTAACTGCAAAGAACATAAATAGTCAAATGAGGCCCCCGGCTCTCTTCTTTAAGTAGCACTTTCTACAAAAGACAGTGACCCTGGTCAGTGATTCAATTCGACTCATAAACCCAGCATGTTGTAGCCCAAACATTTAATACAAAAGTCACAAGTTGCCTGAGAAACCAACATCCATCACCTGCTAACTATTGTTTCACAAAACCCTGATAGTGGAGTTCAACAGGTGATACACATTGTTCAAGGATGACCTGTAGGACAGCAGACCTAAGGAGTGCCCTACATCTCTTTCGTTCCCAAGTTTACTTTTCAAGAAAACTATGTATACTACCAGATTAAATTTTCATAAAGTTTGAGTAGTAGTAGTAGTAGTAGTAGCGTATGGTGCTGATCATACCCCTATCCTCTTCTCCACGATCCACCTTGCGAAAGCCTCCCCACACTTCAGCACAGTGGCATAAAGTTTGAGTTCCAAGGAATATTTGCACTGGAGAGACCAAGAAAAATACAGAAAACTTAGCGGATATGCGAGTTATCTGGGGCACGACATAAGCAGCGCATTTTGGCTTGATTAGGGTCATCAAATCTAAAGGGAACAAGAAGTTCGTATGACTTTGCAAATGAACTTATTAAGTCAATCCTTAACTCTATTTCGACTAAGTACAACTCTCTACAGACGAGGATTCGGATGTCATACTTGGGAAACAAAGAAAGATAAATCATTTCATAGTTAAATAATTGGTACCCTCATTTTACGTATCATCTTCTTATCGCAAGATTTATCATTTTAAATTTAAATTATATTATAACTAACATCAGAACAGAAACAGCTTTATGGATGTGATTGATGTCAAGGAAGAAATTGAAATCTACGTATTGCAGTCTGGTAACGAAACTACAATATCCTCTATCGCAAAAGTATACCAATTTGAAATATCACGGCTTTGGAAAGGGTCAATACTTGAGAGTCATCTGCTAACATACTATCAGAGGTCCGTGAGAGATAATCCTACAATGATCCAACTCCCACCTACTTTCCTAAATTGATCTGCTTATAGATCTAAGGGTGCTTATTGTATTGCAGGGGAAACTCCACATCTGAAGCTGCTTCCGCTATCAACTATTTTGGTGCTCATTAAGTGGAAGATTTTAATTTGTAATGTAAACTCTTAGTTTATCGAACGTTAACTTTTCTGAAGGTTATAAATTTTACTATTGTAATGACTCTGTTCTTCATCGAATCACGTAAACTATTTGAAAAGTAATCTGTAGTTGTTAATAACTGCATGACCAAGGAATAATGTTTGCAGTCAAACACGAGGCCAAGAGGGGGGCATAGAAGGTGCATTTCACCTCTTCAAATCTGGCCTCGCTTCCTTCCCTGCTCTATTGTTCATTGGAAGCTAGACAACAATGAAAAATGTCGTTATGTGAAGAGAGAAACGCTTAGGCACATCATATCGAATTGCCATCTTGCACTTGAGAGAGACACATGTCGACACAATCAGGTATTGAAAGAAACCGGAAAGCTCTTGCGGAAGAAGATTAAGAATTTTAATGGCGGAGAACTGCTAAAAGCGGAAAAGCTTGGAAAGATAAATTTTCACAAACGGGGACAACAAGTTTGTCAAGGAGTCATTCGAAGACAGTCAGCATTTATGAGAGATGGAAAGGGCAATGGAAAATGGAGGTGGGTGGCAAGAGTACTTTGATCTTGCCATTTATTTTTACAAAACAGCAACCAGGTATTGTAGTGTGGAGTGAAGAATGGAAAGTGGGGATTGGTTTGGAGTTGACAGTGCCGTGGGAAGAGAATCTTGCACGTGGACAGGAGATACGAAGACTTGTTAAGGGAGTGTAAAGAAAAGGGGTGGAAGATGGAGTACTACATTATGCCGCTGGTATATTGAGCAAGGGCTGATCAGCACCTTGCGCCATCGATTCTACTGTACGAACCCAGAGATAAGGACGTTTCTTAAAGAAGCACAGGAAACAACAGAGAGGGTATCATTCTGGATTTGGTTGAAGAGAGAGGATGAGTCTGTATCGAAAGATAGCAGCTGATATTGGTGCCAGGATACCACCTCTAGATGGAGGTGCCCCGCCACTTCGAAAAATGCAATCGAGGAAGAGGGGCCGAAACTGCGAAGTGGTTCCTCTTTATGATGGTATTGGGCCGGATCCGCTTGCGGGGCTGTAAGATGTAAAGCAGCATAGTGGATGTATGCCATTTCCTATGAGCTGTAATTTTACCTTTATTTTTGGTTTCTCTCGTGATTTGCACAAATAGAAATTTTAGGTTCTAGAGCAGTTGTACCCAGAGAAACCTTAATTTTCGAAAGTTAAAAAGAAAAATTGTCAAAATACTTCCTTTCCGACTCGACAATGGACGATGAGTACAGCCATTGCTGCAGTTTTTATTTCATTCGATCCTGCTAGTGTTTAATTGACGTCTTGAGCATTAAACTCAGCGTAAGTACAGTAGAGTTAAGAAATTAATCATCCGAAGCTTGTTTATGTGAACCTTGATTACCCGAATGCAAATCTTGTGTGATGCTTTTTTATTTATAAAAATAAAATTAAACAAGCGTTTAAACTTTTTGTCCTTTAGGCAAAATTGAGGGCATTTCTTTTTTTGATCAACGTTAATGAGGGGTTTCGGGGTTTCCGTCGTGCGCGCTACAGTTGGCATTTGTATGAGTGCTGCCTCCACAAGTGACCCCCAAACACACGCCAACTGCCGATAGCACTACATATCGATGGAGTTGAATGACTTATTATGCTTGTTTTTCTGATATCTACTCATAAGCACAATGTAGTATCTCACATCTTGACTTTTGTCCCTGGAAAAGAAAAGTTTAAGTGAAAGTTCACCAATATTAGGTCTTTCGTTTTATTCTTATATGAGCGTTGTCAGGTTTAGAGCAAGAAATCTTCATGGAACATTGAAAATGGATGAAAGAGTTATTCATTATAATAAAAATCTATGACGTAACTGGATGGCTCGTTAGGAAATGGAATTATTCTTGTTCTCACTATCGAGAACATCCTTTGATTTCTGTTCATGACATTTTAATCGATATTACTTCAATCGCAAAAGTTCGAATAACAGTCTCGTTTTCCGTCCGAATAATGACATCGAGGTTGTCTGTTGCAGCAGTCGTGTTTTGATTCTAGGGAAGTTCTACTAAGGCGGTAAAGTTCCTTCAAACTTATGATAGTGAATAAAATGCAATTTGTTGGTATAAGTTCTTATTAAACTATAAGAAAGAATGTTATGATTATAAGTATGGATTAGGATAGCGATGAAAGTTCGGCTCTAACCGAACTATAGGTGTTTCTAGCGGTATTTTTACCTAATGTTATAACATAGAAGGCGACTTTCAACGTTCTTCAACATGGCTCTTCTGCCTTCTATTGGTGTATTTGGGAGTGATAGTTCTGCGAGAACAGTGATCAGCATATTTAGAAATGCAGGCTTCGTTGTTTCAGGCCTATGGGCTAGCACGAGAGAAAAGGCAAAAACAATGGCAGCAGAAATGACCATTCCCTTTTATACTTGTCGACTGGACGAGTTGCTTCTCCATAGTGATGTCGATATCGTCTGTGTCTTTGGTATGCCTTATCAGTACGCTGAAGTTGCAGTTAAAGCATTGTCAATAGGCAAGCATGTATTTTGTGCAGCTCCAGCAGGACTTAGTTTTCATGATGCCGACCGTATGGTAAGTGCTGCGCACTACTACCCTAAACTCTTATCCCTGATGAATCATCCGCTAAGGTTTCTCAAAGCATTTGTAAAAGCAAAGGAATTAGTGGCCGACGGATATTGTGGTAACATGTTAGTTTGCGAATGTAGGGTTCACGTTGGTCATATCATAGGAAAGAGCTACGATTGGAATTGCGATGCCAAGATGGGTGGTGGTATTTTACATCGCTTTGGATGCCACATTATCGACATCTTAACATTCCTCACAGGGCAACGTGCACATTCTGCGAATGGCATGCTCCAAACGTTTGTAAAACATGCGCCCAGTATGCCGGAATTTCGAAATATAACCAGTGATGATTTTGCATCTTTTCAACTGAAGTATCCAAGTGGGATGTCGGGGTGTGTTACACTGAACTCACACCTTCCAGGTGGTTTTTTTCAAGAAATATTATTAGTAGGAACGAGTGGCTTTTTGAGGATTGCTAACTGTGATTTGTTTGGAGGTAGAAGCGATGCTCATCTCTCAGCTGCAGGCACCTGCCTCTTTAGAGAAGCTAGAAAGCTGAAGAGTTCAGGGAAATGCAATGAAGACTACCCAGAAATGTATTTATATGGTCTTGAACTTTCCGTGGAGGGCATTAAAAGTGCTTTCTCAAGTACGGAAAACACAGATAGACGTAATGCTGACCATAATCTTATATCAGCTGCTGCAAATTTTGATGATGGTAAGTGTATTACTTAGATATCCATCCTATACTTTGGCTTTCCATTAAAGCTGTTGTTATTTAGTGCACTGCAAAGTTATGGAAGATAATCTCCTATACAAAATACAGTACTTCTTTTGTTTTTGTTTTTGTCTGTGTACATATGTATTTGTGTATATATACAGCTCTTACAGAAGAGCCAGTTGAATGGTTCTATAAGGAGAGGAGGTAAATAATAGGGGCACTGTTTATTTTGGGAGGTGGGGTTTTTAAGTTGTGGTGTCAATGATGTTACAACAGATGGCCTTGAAGAAATGTAATCATGGCATGAAGATGCAACTAACACAGCAACAATTGCTGAATGTAAATATTCAGTAGATGGTGGCAAAATATTCCTTGGTGATTTTAGTGATGCTTGTTTGGCAATCTTGTAATTTGATGATTTTAGAAATTGCATTATGAATTTTGAGCCCCCTTTCGCAACAGCTCCAAGAAGTCTGTTTTTTCCCCCTGACTTATAAGCTTTCTGCACAACTGTTCTAAATCATCCTCATCTTTTTACTGTATACACATTACTATATGAGATATACTGTTTTGATTTAATAGATGTTATTTAAGAAGGTGCTAAATCAATGGAAATCAGTAATAAACACTTGGGTTAATTAACAGATACTCATTAGGAAGAGAGCCTTTGAAATGAAAAGTTTTCAAAAAATGCAGTACAAATGGAAATATTCAGTGCTATTGTTGTACCTAGACAAATAGAGTGTACTATTATTGTGTTTTACATACTGGTAGTTCAGTTAGTAGCATACCCGCAGCTATTACATGGTTAGCAGTTTTTTGAATTCAGTTAGGGACTATTCTCTCTTTAATATCACATCATCAATGTATTGCGCATCATGTTAAGTGGTGGTAATGCAGATTTCGTTGCACAGTTCTGGAGTTCCTGACATGACTGTATAAATTTCTACCTGTCTACTGGATTACAGTTCTAAAATATTCAAATGATGCGCTTGTTTTCATTTTCTGCATCTCACTGGTTCCCTTCTAACTGCTAAAGTTGTATTCTTCAAAATATTTTCCCATTGACATTTGTAGGGTAGGATATGATAACTTATAAGATTGAATCTGTAGTTTAGAAGGTTATTTTTCTTTTTAATGTATGCCATCAACAAATTGTTGATTAATCATATACCTCAAGCAGCTGACCATGTTTACTTTTGCCTAAGGTTACCTCCAGCCCAGTGGTAGTTAATATTGTTATATAATCATAAATAGTGACCATGTTTATGGGCTCTGTCAAAATCTGTATCATAGTGGCTTTTGTCACTTGACTGAGAGAACCATGTCACATCTGTGTAAACCTGTGACTTTTTGTTAGTTGTCTTTATCACCATTCCAAAAATCCAGTACTTTATTCTCTAACAGACACTGTCAAATGACGCCAGAGTGTAGCCCGTTTATAAGAGCCTCTCGAATAGATTCTGATTTGTACTTCTCAGCACTTACAGCTGCAAAGTTACAATCTTTCGCTAAAGCTTTCAACAACACAAGAAACTGATCTAATGTCTCTCCAGGCTGCTGTTTTCTGGTAGCTAATAAGTGTCTTGCAAATATCTCATTTTTGGGTTTTACATACAATGCTGTCAATGTTTCGATAGCACTCTTGTATGTCTCACATTTGGAAATATAATCAAACACATCAGGTGCAACATAGTTCAACAGCAAGTTTAGTTCATCAACAACAGGTTCTTTTGGTAATGATTTCACAAAGTTTTCAAATGTTCTTAGCCAGTGCTTGAATACTTTTGCAGCATCACTCGATTTGGGATCTGTACTGAATCTCTCTGGCCTCGTGTATAATTGTTCCATCTTGTAATCTTGTTTGCATTGATTGAGGCAAATTACCAGTACTTATGTATTTGGTCCAATGCAAACATAATGTAACATACATCTAAAAGGTAAAGGTAAACATTAAGAAAACATTAAGAAAAGTGAACTCAACAATCCTCAAACACAAAAGAGGTAACTCCTCAATGCACGACACTCACTTGCCAAGCGAGGTCCTGCTCTTCTCCAATCATTACCGTGTATCTTCTCTAACAATCCTGTTTCATATTTTTCTTGGCCATCTTCTGATTCTCCCAGGTGTCTCCATTTGCTTCATTGCCCTCAACAGACTATCTTTACTCTTCTCTCAAGCCTATAACAATGTAGCCTTCTCAGTTTTAGCTTCAGCTTTATTACCCTCCCCCCTTGTCCCACCTTCTCATTCATGACTATGCCTTGCTAATTAACATCTGACATACACTGCAATATTCTGTCAGTGTTGACTTTAAGGATTTTTTCACTGTAACTTGAAGTGACCAATTCTTTGTGCTTCATGTAGCGTGACTGATTTAATGCATGTCTCCTATATTGATAAGATATGTCATGCCACACTATTTTCTGATTTTTTCCATTTTCTGTATGGAAACGAGACTGTTTTCATTCAGGCACCATAACTCTTGATGTCCCTATTACAAGAAAATAGAGAAACATTTTTGTTTGGCATCCTCTTCTTTCTCCCTTTCCCCCCTGGCACATGGTATGCTGGAAGTGTGCTCCTTCAACCAGGATCTTGATCTTGTCCTGAGCCACTTTTGTGGCATTATTGTGTCACAGTTAATACATGGGTAAGAGTCGACATAAAAACCTTTGTTTTTCATCTCTCCCCTCTTCTGTTTAAAGTTCTGATGACCTTTTGTTTCCTCTTCAATGACAGCACCACATAATTCACATGTGTGAACTCTCATTATAAAAGAAATATATGGTGCTAAGAATGGTATTGTTTACATTATATAACTTCATTAGATAGATGCAACTTTTCCTAGATTTGTGATCAGAGATATTGCAATTGATGTGACCCATAATCATTATAAACTTAGTATCCAAACGTTTCCTGAACTATGTTGTTTGAGGATGTCAAGTAGAGATCTTACTAGTTAGTCTCAGAGCTACTCATAGTCTAGTGGATACCAGCAAGTGAAACAAGGGTGCAAGACCAAATAGTCCAGCAAGATTTAACTTTAACCAAATTGTCTTGACAGTGAATTGAAGTTCCTTCCTTTTTCATTCTTTTTTAAAATATCAGATATTGTATCAGATAAAATAGACTGAGCTGGTGATCCTCAACATTGTCAATTCTTGGTAGTTGGAGTCATGTCTTTGTTGATATTGAATGACCCTTTAGTGGCTCAGGCCTCTTGTATGACCAAACCTTAGAATATTTCCTCCATTTATACACATTTCACAAACACTTAAAACTGTATCCTCCACTTTCTCATCACTTATATGTGATTGTACCATCACTCACTGTACCATGGGTGTATCACCCACACCCTCCCAAAATCTGTTTCGTTCTCTTTGGTTGTCTGTTCTGATAATCATATCTTGAGAAGATTACAGTGTATATTTCCAAGCATCATTCTGACTGCCATCATCCTGTCTGATAACTGTTCCTCGCTCTTATATTGTGTGTCAAGCAATTTGATAACTGTTTCTGTTCCTCCAATCACTCACCACATTTTCAATTTCTCCGGTAGAAATGACATTGTTTCTAGTAACTTGCATCTGTCATGAATATCATGTTTACACTTGATTGTATGCTTCCAATTGATCATGTGAGCTACAGATCATTTCCGGAATGAAATGTATTGCTTTTAAACCAGCCTTTCCTTATCTATACTGGATAACGCTGATAGTTTTCTATCAAAAAAAGTTAAGTAAACGAAAACTCGCCATGTCATCAGGATTTCCCGTTATCTTTAGTCTAGGCGTCAATGGACTTACCCTGTTTTTGACAGTGGCAGAGAAGTTTGTCGACCTTAACCAGTCTTGTTTCATGCGTTTATGTAAAGAAGTAGGATTTTGAATCCTTCTCGCTTTTATGTCATATACTGTTGCTACCTTTACTTCAGCTTTTGGCATTAAATGTTTTTCTTGTTTTGTATTAGGTTGTTATTTGAGGGCTACACTTGATGCTATTGTGGAATCACATCAGAAGGGAACCTGGACGAAAATTAATATTCCATCCAAAGTTAAAGATGACAATCCCTTTTGGACTTCAGCAGAGAAAGGTGTCTCACCACGACAAGGGATGATAAACTAGCTTTATTGGCCTGCCTTACTTGCACACTTTGTTGTGTTGTATTCAAGGCTGATTTAGTAGAACTGAAAGTAGCTGTTATATAAGCATACGGTATTTTATTGTTATATTAAAATGCTCTATTAAAACCTATGTGTATTGTATGTGTATGTATATAATATTAGCTATGTGTCAATAATGCAAGACATTGTTGTCCTTTGATGATGTTAATTGAAACAGTGATTGTGTCGTCTCTTCTGCCAAAACATCAAGTGCCTGGAAACATACCCATAGATTATATGATGCCTTGTCAGACGTGTCATGAGACGGGCTGCGTTCATTCAAGTTGAATGCCTATAAACAGCAGCATATTGTTAATACTGTAACCTCCCTGCAGACAAGGCATATTTAAGGAGTTGATTTCCATTTGATACAATTGCATTTCTCGGATTTGGTACCTCCTACGCGAGATTATCATGATTAATTACTACTCATGTTCTATTGTACCACGATAATCATCCCTCCCTAAAAAGGCACACACGCAATACACATACGTGTGCATGATACAGAGCTGCTGCAAAGGAAACATAGGCAATATAGGTCGTCTGCCGTGTCAAAATCTAGTTTTAAGTTGTAAATTTCTTGTCATATTTTATTGGCTTGTAATTTCTAGGGTGATTGATTATAATTATAAGTTTCAAATAAAACTGTCCAAATTACGACAACACAGCTTCATTATGATGTCATGTGTTGATTCTGTTCTTACTTATACTTACTCCAGACCAGACATCATCTGAACATCTTCGCATCTTGTACCTTACAAAACCCTATAGCCCACCTTTCTGAAACCTTTCTGATTATAAAAGTGTTATAGGATTTTTATATTTGTGAGACATTTTATTGGTCTTGTCTCATGGTCAAGTAAGAATCTCAAGTAAGAGACAATCTCAAACATTACCTTTCCGTCTAATTCCCCCTAATAAAAGTTAATTGCTAACTGATTACCGGTAGGATGGCTTACGTCTATTTCAAGCTTCGTTTTAGATCATTGTGAAAAAAATATGAGCAGACCTTAAGTTGTAATATAATACCGTCCATAGACGGTAATTTTATAAAGATGGTCACGTGACCCAACCACAGGAACTGAGCTAAAACACTTTTCTCCAAAATCTACGTAGAAAGGCACAGTCATAAAATTTCGGCACAATAGTTGTGGGGTTCTGAAGCCTTCAAACCATATTTCCCCCGCTTGGTCTACTTGCCAATCCTATCTCCCTTGTGCAAGGTAGGGTTAAAAGGCTTTCTCACTTTGTACCTTGTCAGAAGAGTTTCGTCATGACTTTCACACATAAGTGATAGCGAAGGGCAAAATGCTTCCCTCTTTCTTGATTATTGAAATTTTGAAAGACGTGGTGAATTCGGAGAAAACTACGGACATGTTTCAACGGCAGATATTTTCACACCACAACAATAAGTGACTGCATTATGGACCCTTGGGTAGTAAATGGCTAGTGTTATACATAGGCATTCTCTGTTTACTTCCTTTTACGAAGCAAGGGCAGGTACGAATCTAAGAACGCACTGACATTTCCCACCGTGTCTTTACCGAGTATAGATCGGTCTTATATAGCCCTGGTCTTATATGAATAATGGGTCCATGATTATACTCGAGGCTGCCATATCAGCAATTTATTACCAGGGAGTTGTTTTTTTTAATTATCTACCTAAAAAGAAGCCCTAAAACATTTATCTGTTTATGTTTTAATATTGGGACCTCTTTGGTACAATTTACTGCTTTTTAGAAAAAATTATCGTGGTACAAAATTTGTTAAAATATCCAAGATAAGTAACTGGCTAACTAAATAAACAAATAAACAAATCAATCAATAAATAAATCAACAAATGAATAAACAAATAAATAAATGATATAAAAAAACCCAACAAGCATC
Organism: Carybdea cf. marsupialis auct. non (Linnaeus, 1758); assembly: GCA_010016065.2. Lineage (NCBI taxonomy): Eukaryota > Metazoa > Cnidaria > Cubozoa > Carybdeida > Carybdeidae > Carybdea > Carybdea cf. marsupialis auct. non (Linnaeus, 1758). Next base: position 29,850 of record JAAAKL020001251.1, read on the forward strand.
TGCGTCAAGACTCCTGGTAATGACATGCTGCGCTCCATCCATGCGCTCCATCCATGCGCTCCATTTGATGAGACTAAACTAACTAATGTAGACTCTATAACATAAACTAACGTAAGAAAAGCAATATGACGTTTAGAAATAACTGGTATGTCAATTTCATAGCTGATGATACATATTCAATGTAACGCAACAATAGTCTTAATAGCACCAAAAACATTATGGGCCTACAGATTCTCACAGAATTACACAAATAACTGAATCTGCTTGAATGTTCAAGGTATGAATTCTGTTTTACGAAAACATCTCCTAAATACGGCAGTCAAACTAGGACATACATTTCCTCAAGACTTCCAAATCATTCTTGATGAGGTGGCATTGAAATACCGTGTTGATCATGGCTATATTTGCCTATAGATGAGTATCTACGTTCCTCAATCCTCTGGTGCAAATCGCAAGACGTGCAGCCAACCTAATGTGTCATCTGCTACCCGATATGTGTATATAGAAAACCAACTATTAAAAGATAACGAGCAGAAAAGGTCACGTAACAGTAATAGGCCTACTATTTGCACAAAGATTACTCAAACTACTGTAAACTGGAAATCATATAAATAGTGCATAAAAAAGTTAGTGTTGAAGTTAATTGCAAATGTTACCTTAACAATCAGAGCTCCATCAAATGGTAGTTTGGTTCACCGAGGTTCATTCAGAGGTTATATCAGATGAGCAGCTCTTTTGACGCACCATTTGCCTAACTCAGTATAGACCGTGAAGCATAGCCAGATTTAAGCAGATAGCGATGCGACTCTTTTATTTTTTATCTAACTTTTAAAGACGATCGAGGCTGTGCTTTATGAGATATTTCTAGAAAACTATTAGAAGTTGGGATTAAAAGCTTAAGGACACAATGTAATTCGCTCATTTACAGGCAGGACCTATTGCTGCAAATTGTAACGATTATCAACAAGTAAGAGTGGACAGCGATTTATTATGTACTACTACTTTGTGAATAAAAAAATTATCAGGTAGGTACCAGATATGTCACGGTGTTGTTCCCTGTCAAGAAAACTGTTTAAATTAGACTATTAGTAGGGAACTGTCATCTCAACTTATGAACCCTGGTATAGTTGCAGTTGGTAGTCCACATTTCATCGAAGGCTCAGAGTTCAATCAGCCCTATGCCTGAGCAGTTAGCAGCACAATTTACCTAAGTAACGTATGAAAAATGCACCATGTTTTGCTTTTTTAGAACCCTTGTCCCGAGTTTGCCCCACACCCGGACATGTTCAGCTTTGAGCCCATGTATTGTCCTGCACGTCACCTGTGTGCCACTATCAGAAAGCAACAAGTTTTTACAAAGCACTTATATTTGCTGCCAACATGTTTCAAGGCAACATTTTAAGGAAACCAGCGAGTCAACTACAAACGTAGCGAGGCTATTCATCAGGATAGTTTCACGGCTTCATTAAACTTATCAGGTTTAGTTACGTATATGCGTTACAACATTTTTGTCTGCATTTTGCTGCGAAAAAGAAATGTGCTTACTTGTACCATTTATCTTAAGATGTAGCCTATTTTAACAGAACGGGTCATTTCTTCGCAACTTCAATTTGTTCCATGCTTAAACTACGTAAGCTCACTTGCAACATCATGTCATTACACTCTAGCACTTCGTCCAGTTCAAAGTTTCGTTCATTCTCGAAAAGATCTAACAAACATAAGTTTCCTCTATTAGTTCTATTGTAAACTGCTAACAAGTTTTCTATATTTCCTACATATGGTGATTTACATTGTCATATGACATTAGACACTAGCCTCCATACACTGTTATTAGTATAAGTATAAGTTGTCATATGGAAAGGAGATGTAGTTGGGAGGAGGTAAGACTTGGAGATTTGGAATTTAGACGGTGGTCAAAGCGAATTTAAGTTGAACTTAAATTGTGAATGGGGGACCTGTAATCGTTGATAACGTAAATAGATTCTTGTGTTCGTATAGACGACTGTTTGTATCTATTTATAGCTCTCTGAACTTATCTAATAAATTTTAAATAAACTTTCACTATATGTAAGGCCGCGTCGGTCTAGGCCGGGAAATCTTTAGGTTGTGTCACGCAGACAGGATACTTTCGTCTTTACTGGCCACGAAAAACGGGCAGGATTTATTTTACAAGAACATACAAACGAATCTAAATGGAATTAAACAGAAAACATACATGCTGCATTAGTAATCTGATAGTTTACAATAAATTTGAACTAAATGTATTTCAATAAGTAACAATAAAGAA
>JAAAKL020001252.1:0-32131 GCA_010016065.2 Carybdea cf. marsupialis auct. non (Linnaeus, 1758)
CCATAGCATCAGTTGGTAGAGCAGCATGTCGTGAATGCGTGGGTCCCGGGTTCGAATCCCAGTAGTGACACTTTCACTTTTCACTATTATCTCTTTAAACTTAAATTGTAAGAGTAAGATCCTTAGACTTGATCGCCGGCACCCATTCATATACAAATTGGTTCACGATGCTAGTCTAAAGTTGGTACATGTATGCTTTTATTCCATGCTCCGTGTCTCTCCCTCTCTCTAGACCTCGCGTTTAAAATGTTCCTACAGTACGATCTTGAAAGAAATCGGCCAGAGTAAACGGCGAGGCAACATTTACTTATACAATTATAACTGTACTTTTGAAGACACGCATACAGTAGGAGAAGATATCAACCTAAAGACACTCATACATATGTAGGAGAAGATTACAACCTCCTCTTACGAAGATCCAACTCTGGACATTAAATCAAAATATATACGAGGGTACTGTCATTACTATTTGAATGAGAATCTTACAGAAAAATTAAGAAATGTAAGTAGAAGTCCCTCGTTTTGTTTTTTTTGCAAATCGAATAAATTCAAGTCAGTCGACTTTTGAATGTTAACCAAAAACAAAAAAAACAAAAAAAATAAACAACAGAGAATCAAAAACCAAATTGACCAAAGACAAAAAAAATGACAATACAAAATAACCAAAGCAAAACCCCCAAAATAAACACAGCAAAGAAAACAAAATAAACACAGCAAAAACCCCAAAATAATCAAAGCAAAGAAAACAAAATAAAGTTTGTTTAAAATAGTAAAATAAAGTTTAAAATAAAATTCCATACCTTCAGGATTTTTGATCACTTCGATCTTCGAAAGTAGTATTGAAGTAAGTACCAACAAGAAATCCGTCAAACAGCGTCTATAATTATACACAATGCCTCTTTTTGATTTCATAAGCATTTCAAATGATTTACGTATTTGCAAAGAGGATGACTGCTCCCACATCACTGATGTTAGCTGAAGGCTATTGGAGTGGAGAACCGATCATGTTATATCACCACTTTTTCTATATGTTGACGCTTTCGTTCTTCTTTCCCTGATGATCTAGTTATCATAGGTGCCATGAGACCAAGTAACAGAGAGCAGCAATAACACACCACATTCTTCTTCCAGTCACGAATATTGGTTCTTTACTATGGCTCTATTTAACAACACGTCCCAACTTGAACTATCGTTTAATATTTCCATAAAACGGTGCATTGAATCGAAGCACAAATGTCATGAATAAATAAGTCACTCTACTCTATCGCATTCAGGAGGAAGGCAAGACGTAGGAATACGACAAGTAACAATCCTGTGCATCTCCTTTGCTTAGAGACCTCAAACAAAAGCTTCAGCACGGTTTCTAAAGCTTCAGAGTACAAAAGAGTGAGCTATCAGAGCTAGAGCGTTAATTTCAAAAGACCAAAGGAGCAGGATATCCAGACTCCCGTTCTGAAGCTCAATTGTTTGCAAAAATGTGCTATTGTTTACATCTGAAGCCCTTTTCTTCTGAAGTGGTCTGATATGAAATAAATTTTTTTACTAGGGGTAGACAATAGGTTGTTCTGAAACGAATTTTGGCTATGAACAAGCTTTCACAGCCTCTGAAGGATGCTGGCAATCCATATACTACTGGCCCCGTTATCAGAGTCTACAGCCTCAATTGTATGTTGCACACAATGTCACCTTGAATTACAAAGCTCAAGCAATGTTTTCTGCTATTACATGATTCATATATCAATTCAGAAGGGTTATAGCAGGCACCTTAATCTTGGGTAGTACGGGCAGCCAGTGACTCCCCAATACTGAAGTTTGCCTCAAATATCATTAATCAGAAACAAGCACTTGCTCCCATAGTCTTATTCTAGACCAACTTTTGTCACCCAAAAAACATATACCTTCCGAAAACTATGATCTTGGCTACTTGGGTAGTATCCACTCGAGCCAGAATTTTCAGCTGGACTTTGAAAAGAGTAAAAATATACGATTTTCAATGAAGTCATAGTCAAATACTTATTTCTTGAGAATTGCTGGATTGGTGGTTCAGTGACAACCATCAAGAATTGAAACCTGAAAGATTTTAGACACCTGGCTAGAAGAAAGATATAACAGAAAACATTAATTGAAGAAATGGAAAATTTCGTAGCAGAAAGAGGACGACTGATGTTGAGGAGTAGATGGTCCAGAAATATCCAATCTGCTCACCAGACAATATCAACAGAGGGTACTTGCGACGAGTAAGGTGCGACTGGAAGGTAGCAATTAGCAGATTTTGTACTATCCAGTAATCTAAAGATGCCGGTTCTTCGTTGTTTAAAATTTTCACAGTTTCATAACCATTTCAAGTACATCACCACTTTTAGTGGCAACTATTCTTAAGAACACAGTCCATTTGTTTTCTTCTAATTTTTTTTTATAATTTAGAATCGTTTTCTCTCGTCGAGCCCTGACAGTGTGGAGACCGGCATGGTCTAGTTAGAAAGCCTATAGTCTTCTCTTTCATATGCAGTTCTGAAAAACTACGCTGAGGGCACATGCAACCAGGGATTATGAAATCAAACAAAGAAATCTATTGTCTCGATCTGGCGTTGCTCATCAATGTGTTTAAAAATCTCTGATGCAACACAGCAGAAGCCTCTGTCTCGTCGGCCCTGGTTTGTTACAAACTTACAACTGCGTCTTGTTCGAGTTTCCAAGGGGGGACACTTGGAAATACCTACCCCTTTGAAATATAATATACCTTCTTAGGCATCGCAGTAGTCCTTTTCAATTCATTAATTATTGTAACTCCCTCCCTTTGGAAAATTCTGGATACACCCCTGCTCCTACCTATTTATGACGATTTTCGAATCACTAGCACTGATGATGATTTTATTTATAATAACTTATGATAACTTATGATAACTAATGATTATCACCATTGTACGTCATCATATTTTCATTGGATTTCTTGATTCAGAGACCTTGAAGAACAGCACAACCAAAAACCCGTCGCTTAATCAAAATAGAAATATTAAAATAGCAATTAATTCAGAGATAAATTGCTACAGAGTCTATTTATAAGGTTATTGAGATTACGGTGAACGTGTAGCGACTCAACCCCTTAAACCTGGCGACCAATCTTACGAAGGGTTGTCAAGGGCAACAATCTACGACATCAATAAGTTCCATTCATTGTAAATAAATAGATAGATTACTGTCTTGTAAAAGATTCATATTTGCATTTTATACATACACTGGACACAACATACTCTTTATCATCAAAGTCACAAGAATCAAGTTTGTAAATCAAACGTGAGAAATTCTTACGTGAGATCTTTTTTATTTGAAAGCAATTTATGTAGTGTCTCAACTCGACCTATAAATGCCCTTCTCATATAATATCATACATTGCCTTCATCCCATTATTGCAAGCCAATTAAACTGCTGGTTTATTAATGACACAATCTAACAATCTCTGTATAAACGAATCATGAAAAGACGCTGAAGACCAAACATGGGCTTAGGTTAATTCTTATGTTAAGGGTCTTTAAACTACGACAAGTAGTTTTGATTTAGCAAGGAACTCAAGAATTTATAGCTTGTTGGTGAGCAAATGATACCAAGCGACTCGCCAACATCAGATATATACAATATTAGGCGAATCTAGAGTCGCAGAAGACGAAGAGCAGGGAGCCACGCCCCATTTTTTGATTATATTTGCCTACATGTCTAAAACAAAGGTTGTTTTGAGTTCTTTCACTCCTCTAGTGTCTTTCTCCTCACTTTTCTCTTTCTCTTCATTCTTTCTCTTTATTCTTTCTCTTTCTCTTCATTCTTTCTCTTTCTCTCCATTCTTTCTCTTTCTCTTCATATCTGGAGAATCTAAGCTACGCGCCTTTAACACAGTCGTTACTTTGGAAGCGCTTTACAACAACCAATCATGTTTCTTTTCTTTAAGTCTCCAGTTTTCTCCAGTTTTTTTACGGCAGTAAAAATTGGAATATTTTTAGTTCTATATTTAACTTCTATTGAGAGTTAGCATGATATCCCCTTTTGGAAGAGCAATGCTTACTCAAAGTCAACACAATGTACACAGATCCTCGCTATCCAAAACATGCCACCAAAGCAATACAAACGACTCATGTACATCGGTGATATTTTTTCACGAAATCTATGGGTCATGCGCCATGGGTATCAGTGTAATGCAAATCAAAGTGCCTTGTATGACCTAGCTACTAAAGCTTCCAACGTACGTCTTCCTTTTTCATCTTCTGCTTTGCTTTCAGCATCAAAGCAAGCTTTTTATATATCTCTTTACTTCAGAATAGAAACATCCAACTACAGTTGAAGACATCCGATCACTTTCACTCTTTGGATATCCAGACGACAGCCAGTAATAGCAGTGAAGTTCTGCCACAGTTTTAGTTGTTTTCGTCTCACCTTTGAGGTCTGTGTGCCTTCTGTAGTCTTGGAGATAAGAAAGCAGTAATGCTCATCTTTGTTTATATCATTTTTCGGAACGGCCTTCCACATCTTCCTCTCACTCACTCACTCACTCACTCACTAATCCTCGAGCACTGTGCGATGCGTAGAGCCAACTTGAGACACAAGTGCTCGCCAGTGCTGACAATCGGCAGCGAGGTGCGCCGGTTGAGATAGAGTCACTCCACAGGATCGCAGATCTTTGGCAACGACATCAAGCCATCGAGTGCGAGGTGCGCCTGGTGGGCGTCTCCAACCTGCTGCAGACGGACTGAAATCCAGGACCGCGCGGGTTGGATAAATCGGAGACAGGCGCAGGATATGTCCATACCATCGTACCCTTCTTTGAGCGGTTAAAACTGAGACTGCAGGTTGTTGCGTCCGCTCACGTAGCTCGTTATTCGTGACGTGCTGCCACCATCAGATTCCTTCAATTCTTTCAATTACGTATTTACATCTTCTTCTGCTTTCCCCTTTTTCTGTACTAACATGCTAAACTCCAGGTTTACTTTGATGGGATGGTTGACGTCTCGGCTGTCTGTCCATGATCACCCCAGATTTCAGGGCGTTACCACTTCATGAATTGGGGCTACATCTTCTCTTGTTTTTATCTCTTCATTTGTCAATCATGTTTAGTTAAGGTAATCAACATGAAAATTTGAATCGTTCACTCGATATACAAAACATTACAAGTGGCCAAGTTCTAGTACAATCCGAGGGATCCCAGAATTGGGTACAGTGATTGATGTTAAGAAAATCAAGAGTGATGTAGTTCCTTACTGTAGAGTGATGACTTTGTAAGTAATAATGCTGTCCATTGTGCTGAAACTGGTGTGGTTAACATATTTTGCACTATAGGTCAGTATTTCATTGCTGGAGTCGAGAATAGATGCATTGAACTTTAAAAACATAAATACTAATGTAAATTTCATATTTTCACTAATTGATCTAACGTTTAGGACTGATTTCCTTCCTCTCAAATTACGCGCAAAAATATACAACTGATGAGTAATGAACATATATACCTTAGCAACTTAATGCTAAAAACGAATAAAAAATAAAATTATTGTGGCAAATAGAGATGCACGCTGTTAAGCATTTGTTACAATACAGCGAATTTTATAAATCAGAAAACAGAACAGGAAAACATCAAGGGATTGGCGGCCTCGGTTTGACCAACTTTTAACATAAACCTCGTTTGCACTCTGCTGAAGGACATGTTTGGCTGAAATTGCCATCGAAGTCGGCCTGGTCTTGTCATCTAATCCACCTTCACAAGACTTCTTATGCCTCTTATCACTGCTCTTACGTATATCTCAGTGATGGACTTTCAGGTTACTGAGAAGTTTCGTGCATTCTCTCCAGACGACTTTTCACGTGATTATCCACGTACTCTTACCTCAGGTTTTACCGTTTTCAGTATTAAATGTGACATATTTTTAAATTTGATAACATTTTTCTTCTTTATTAAAAGCTGGAATGATATATGTATGTCACTTTCAACAACAATGCGAGTTGAGTATTCTTTAATGGAAGATAGAACACGGATGGAACATTTTATGACTTCCCCACCTTTAGGAAGCTACTTTTTAAAATTTTTAACTCAAGCGACACGTCTGTTAGATCTTCCTGAACATCATACGTAAGGGCTAGCTAAAAATCCCTTACTGTACAATCGAGCGTGAAGACTGCCAAATTTTGACGTTCATTGATGGCTCTTGTTTAACCTGAGTTGCTAAAGGTGCTTGAAAAACATTGCATCCGAGGTCAAAACAGCAGGAACGTCTCTGAAACAGCTCGATATCTCGCGAAAATTGAATTTATGCCAACTTTCTGACAATGCGTTCCAAGTTCTACAAAGTCCTCTTTGACTCAGCCAAATTTTTGGTGACATGCTATACAGGCCGTGAATTGCATGATCATATATGGAAAATGAAGAGCTCTTTGTCTTTCATTCAAAGGATTACCTATCGCCAACTCTTGCCTCTGAACTAGAAAGTGCCAAAAACATAGCAGTGAAAACGTTATTTACTAGCAAGGAGGCTTGCCAACAGCAGACATATTGTCAGTTAAGTTGCTTGCTCCATCTGCTACAACAGAATTCCGTTTCCTTACAGAAAATTTAGATTAAACCCAGACATTTACCGTTTCACAGACACTTTCAAACCCAAGAAATAGGTTTCATTTACATAGCCTTTCCCCTTTTCATGCCCCGTTGCTGTCTTTCTATGGGGCAACAATACCAAGTCGATAAGACCTCAAGGACGCTTAAACACAACCGTGGAGGATGGCTGTTGTAAAGCCATCAGCTTTTAAATGATATGAACATGGTGGAGAGAATTATGTATGACCTGGGTGAGGTTTCATTCATCGTAAATTTTAACAATAAGAAACAACTCGGTTTGATTCTACACATATATATCTAAGGCTACTCACGCACAAAAACGCTAAAAACTAAATTAAAAATTATTATTTGGTATTTGAGGAAAGAGGTTGTCTTTTCATTGATTAACCTTTCAGTTCCCCAGACACTGATTGGTCAAAACAACATCAATCTGGCAGTCAGAGTTCTGATCGGCTACTTATAAAACAAAATTGGGTATACGTTTTATTGATTTCTTCTCAAATCTAATTCTGACGATTTTGTACTCTGAGGAGTGTTAGACAATAAAAGCTTTTCAATTACTTTCAACCAAAGGACCAAGGGATAATTGTGATCTTGCTGCACTAAGATTTAAACATCTCTGCTTAGTGTTATAAACAAAACTGAAGATGAAGTTTGCAGAGCCGAAGGTGAAAGGATCAAATGTTTGATGTGAATCTTTGTAGACGTGTAAGTGTTGATCCCGCAGGTGCACATCTGTGAAACTCTCGTATTACCCTGCAAATAGTACACGAGGAAAGTCTAAAATCATTTCCCGCTTACATCAACTTGTCATTCCATTAATTCTATCATCCTTTCAAAGTAAAATATTAAATAGGTAGAGTTGCTTCGTATCCGGAAAGTTTTTCAGAGGAGGGCATGACTCTGGATGATGACGTCATCATACTAATCATATAGATTAAGAGGCAAGGCGTGTTCATAGTAGTATATTGAAAAGACGTCTTGAAGACATTTTGGATACTGAAGGGAAATGAGTGCAGACCGGTACTGTTTTCTTTAGGATCTTCTTCTTTTGATAATATGGTTATATTTCCTATTTTTAGATCATGGGCGAACCGACAGTACCGAAGCACGAATTTTTGATAACATTTGTTATAGATAGTTTCAAATCTTCAAATTTGCTATACTTTGGATAGGCGCTGCTTTGATAGTTTTTGCAGTTAATTTCTGACTCAAACGTCTGTGGCATTACGTATTTCTTTTGAATTTACCTTCGCTTGCCGCTATTATCTTGGATTTGCTTAACGCTTGGGTAAGGAGCGAAGGTTTAACGCTTTTAGCAACTGGATGGATGATGGTTATGGGAGCCTTCTGTGTATCTGGGTGTCGTGTCCATCCGTGGTGTATTGATGTGCTTGTTCCACGATTGCCCCTCTGTTTTAATTGGTGTTTCCTGTGTCGAGTATTGCTTTCTTCGTGGTTGTTGTATAGACGTTTGCTGCCGTGTGGGTTAGTGGAGACGACTGCATGTAAAGCTGAATGCCAGCAGTCACACAAGAATGTAAAAGAATCGATATATGAACATGGACAGTTGTATAGATACTTCTAGTGTCATCTTAGGATTTCATCCTGAAACAGGGCACCCGTTTTACATAATACCTACTGTGGAGATTTTGGCTTATTTCTGTGATCTTAAGACTCGACGTAATATCAGAGAAATAGGCTAGTTGTTTAAAACCTCTTCTATTTCATAATGACATTCAGCAAGAGTGATCGTCTTTCAAGTTTGGATCCAGTCAAAAAAAAGCAGTTTGATGGCTTTCCAAAATTTTCTGTCAAAATACTTGTGATATGCAAATTTGGCTTGCGTAAGCAGTTCAACTGTTTTATTAGGCTGTTTTGTACAAAGATCCCAGGTTTCAGGAGTTCTTTCTTACTTGTGTTTGTTTCATGATTGTGTTCTGAATCATGATGGCATTAATCCATTGAGCCGTTGATGGTTTTAATATATCTCTTCTGAATCTAAGCACGCTCTTTAAAGGTTTCAGGTCGACTTAACATTTGCAAGTCGTGCACATTTCCCAAAAGAAGAGAAAACCCCCGTAAAAATATAGGAGAATGTACACAAGTGCCTAAATCTTTATGACTGGGAATCTATAAAAGGGGGGAGCTTGTAAAGTCACATGTAACTGACGTCTCTACATTAACAAAATGTATAGCCATGAATCATCTCCTGCTCGGTCAGTGAAACCACAAAAGGTGACACTTAAAATGCTCCTCCATATCTCTCCTACAATTCTAAACTACGAAACATGCAATTCTCCTTAACCCCTGTTCCAAAATATCGGTATGTTTAAAAAAAGAGCATTTTGGAGACTTGCATTTAAGACCTCCTTGCTGCTAAGCGGAGAGGTCTAGAAAGAAATAATAAGAGGAATGGACACCCCTTTCGTGAGACAAGTGTCTTGCGTGATTTGTTCCACTTTTACCGAAATTTGGTAAAAAGTGAACTTCTATTTGTCCAGGATTCTAGATTCTCTGGTACAGCAACGATTTTCTGTTCTATGCAAAGTTTATCATCGCTCCGGCTGTTCCCAATGAATCCAATATGAATGACGTCACGACGTAGCTAGGTAACAATACGCTAATTTTTGTGGGGGGTGAATTACCTCATGAATATCGAACTGTACTATATCCCACATTGCTCAATAGACTTTACCCAAATTTGTAGCTTTTCGCAATATCTTGTTCTGCATTTAATAGCGTAGAAAAACTATTTTCTAACGGCCTTCTTGATAGACACCTTGAGCAGAAATATCAAGAATGTGGGATGAGCTTGATACATTCTTTGTAAGTACGTTTCGATAAGTACAGTAAAAAAAAATAGTGGTTTATGAACGTGATGACGTCATCAGTATGATATGCATAGTTTATGTAATTTTGGTAGATCGCCACTAAGAACAACTTTTTAGCAACAAAATGAGTGGTTAATGCCATTTCTATTGCATATTATTTGCATATTATGCTTGGTCTGCACGGTTATCAAGCTACCCGTCATTATGTTACTAATAAATTAATCTTGGAAGCTGCATAAGTTTTACATAAGCACTGCATGGATCACAAGCAATGAACCAGTCATACAATTCCATTTTGGATCTACTGAATCAGTCCTAGCCCCCTAAGGAACAGCAACAAAAATGTCAATACGGATAGGCAGAGGTCATAAACTAATAACCTTTGGTTAAAGGGAGCGAAATCCTCGATACAAGGAAGCAAAATCGAAAGGAATAAGCTATCTGAAACAATCTAAAAGTGCATGATCAGGACATTTGGCTATTAAATACTGATGATGATGCCCGAGGCCATTAGAAAATGTGCCAAAAATGAAGCTAGAGAACGGGTCACATATTGATGATGTCTGAACTCATGAAGGGAGTAAACCGACTATTGTTATTAATTAAACAGTAAGGATCTTTTGAATAGAGTAGACAGTTTTGATTGAAGCTTTTCGTGGGTTCTCTTCAGAGTCATACACACCACTGTTTCGTATACAAATACCCACTATATTTACAGAGTGAAGACAACAGGAAAGAGAACATGAGAGAGCACAAATAAAGAGGTGCGGACACTTTCTACAAAACAGGTCGGCTGGAAACAACACATAGACAAAATAGTAAATCTAAAATAAGTTCGTTGGCATTACGAATTCCTTCTGCTTGCAGATAGAGCGCTTGTGTAGCTGGATGTAAACAGCTTCCAGTGATATAAGATGGAACTCAGAGCGGGCTCTGTACAGTACGTTGAACCAAGAATCGTCATAAATCTCGGCACAATCACTATCGAGTAAGAAAAGTATCTTCAAATTTTGTACCACAAACAACTTTTTACAGTAAGATCTAGGCTATTGTATACCTTGACGGCTGTGAAAATTTGCCACTTTTGTCGACCCAATAAACGTAGTGACCTTTCTTACTTTCAAGGAAATGGCGTTATGGAAGTCTTCTGTTTATCTGAGTGTTGAGTCCTTCCGTGGTGTTTTTGTTCCTTGATCACCCCTCTGTTGTAATTGGTGTTTCCTGTGTCGAGTGTTGCTTTGTTCTTAGTTGTTGTATAAGCGTTTGCTTTCGTGTGGTTTTGCACATAACTGCATGTAATGCTGAAAGCCAGCAATCACGCAGGAATGTAATTGTACCGATAAATGAACATTGGCAGTCGATAAAGATACTTCTAGCGTCATCTTTGGATTTTACCCTAAAAGAGGGCGCCTGTTTGACAATGGGCCTAAACCAATATTTTGAATACGAAGTCACTGGAGCAAGTCTTGAACAATAACTCTAAGGCTTAACAATAACAGTGCCTCCAAAAGTCTCACCTAAGATCAAATATGAAACATGAAAGGGCAGTATCTTACAACATAGATTCTATATAGGGTGTTAAAAATGACTGTGTGTTCCCTGAATCTTATGAGTCTAACATTTTTTGATAATGAATCGGAGGGGGCCAACTCCTAGGCTGGAGGGGCTATTTTTGCATTGGGGCTGAACCTTTACCAATATAACATTAGACCTGACATCCTTGATTCCAACTTTGAATCTAGTCGATTTTGGGCTTTTCAGATGTGCTGCACTTATTCCAAGTTCCGTGTATATTCGATACAGAGGAATATGAGCCCTGCTACTATCGTTTTGTGATCACCTAAGTACCAGTGATGAGATCGTTGTATTAAAAGCGAGGTACCATTATGGGTTCTGAAATTCGACGACGGGGTGATAATAATCAACTAAGGTGAATAGTCGTAATAAGTTGGCATCAACTGCAAGAAAGAAAAATAAAAATATAAATAGAAGCTAGAAAAACATAAGATGATCAGTGCTGAATCTAGAATGATAAGAAGAGAGCCGGGGAGCAGCAAAGGGTGCTAGCCAGGGTAGTTTTATAGGGAGCAAGTCACTGAGGTGACTGGAATTCACGTGGTCCAGCTGAAGTCATTGCGCTCTAACAGTAAGGGCTGGGATAATGTAAGTCCCCAAGGGGTAAGATTCCATATTTTTCTAATTTCTATTTCCGATGCCCCCTAGAGAACTTAGTTTTAGTACTGCAGAATACAAAAATGGTCTGCTTTCAGTTCCATTGGGACTTCAAAATACCAGATGAAAGCTTCCCATTTAGGGAGAAATATAATTGAGAGAGATGTCGGAATTCATAATCGTATAGATTAACTCACGTCATTAGCTTTTGCCAGAGTTTAGGGGGCATAGTGATATCCCTTGACAGATAAGTGAGTTGCTGAAAGAGCGTCATGCGGGCATCACCTTTGTACTTACTAAGTGATTGTGATTATATCTATGTAGCATCAAATACACCCAAAGGCCACCTGTAGGGTTCATGGTATACGCTACATTATCATTTCAAACCCATACACTTTGCAAGAATCAGCATTTTATGGTTAATAGATTGAGAGTTGTTGTTAGTTTTGCCACTCCCCATTGCAGTCAAAGTAACAGCTACCTCTTAGGCGTTGGTAATGGCAATGGCTTTAGCCCATTTAGGCAATGGCAATGGATCCTGTTGTAGTTTGAAAGTTCTGCAACTGGTTCCTCAGCAGTACCACGAAGTTGATGCTGTCCTTCCTTAGAAGGAGACTCAGAATGAATCGACTGACGGTTAGATGCAGGATTTAGAAATTTTGATATCTTAGGTAGGCTGACTACCAGTTTCGCTTTTCTTTTCACACTTCCTGATTTACAGCGTAGGCCTTCGTCTCTCTCTACCATTATTACCACCATCTTTCTTCAGTATCTCAAATTTCTCTAAGATTCAAGAACATTACACAAACTATGACTTAAATATGACCCTGTGACGCAAGAGGTTTGACGTTAAGACGAGTTGTGACAGTAGTGTTTCCGGCGCTGAATAAAAAGTGAAAATAAGGAAAAGAAATTCCAGTGTTGCACTCTTTTAAAACATCTTTATGAAACGCAAATTAAGCCAGCTGCAGACCCAAAGAGCGAGGTTCTGTCATCCATTCCACATTTGAAGAATGTTGTTACTTCCAGCCTTGTGGTCAGCCCATTCAGCGTGATAGAGAGGTGACACAATTTTTACATTGTTGTCGCAACTCGTTTTACTGTCAAACTCGTGCCTCACAGATCAAACCCGCAGCTTTGCTTCAGACGTAAAGGAAATGTCGTATTCGCAGCAAGATAGCCTCTTCAAAAATATATGTTGAGACGGTCAAGATAAATCTGACGATTTCACTGTGAAAACATTTCTCCCTCACTTCGTAGATACTCATAAAAAGGGCAGGAAGGCAAGGTGCCTCATTGAGACGCAGGCCCCCGTGTAAAGGCCCGTTCGGCCCTCCTAAAACCATCACTGGTGAAAGCCCCAAACCATAGTTGCCGTAGCCCCTCATGTGTACGTCGATACATATTTACACAAGCACAGAGTTCTATTTGGGCCAGTTAAATATATATTACGTCCTCACCCCTTTCCCGCAGGATACCCCCTAATAATTTATGTTTGTTATCCATAACCTTGTAATGAAAGGAATCGTCTACAATGCCACCTCTTGTGCTTTGTGGTATTTCGATCTTTCAAGTAACCTTAAAACTATCCATGTAACTGCTGGGGTTGCCAACTGTACGGTATTTCAGAAAAATTGAAAACTTTATTAACAAAGTACAGTGTTTTCATTAACTCGGAGTCAGTTCTAAAAGGCGCGCCGTGGTACCCAAAGCCTGTTTACATCAGAGATTGTGAAACACATTTGTTTTAAAATCTCTGTTTACATCAAAGACTACAGAGAAAGAAATGGACTTCACACTTCACTCTGCCTGTTGTTAGGTGTGACCCCCCCCCCCCCTAGAATTTCACGCAAGTACTCATACTTTTAAAATTTCCAAATAAACCTTTTTCATGTGATAGTAAAGTTGTTCAAAATGCGAATTTCATTGTCTTGAAATGCTTTTAACGCACTGGAGCCTTTTAAGATTTTTATGGGCGTGAACAAGTTCCTCCCCTCCTTCCCATACGGTATTTTGCGCGACCAAAGTTGACAACCCTAGTAACTGCAAGGCTGGAAAATCCCTCTGACACTTCATTTATTTATCGATATTATTTAAACATCGCTGACAGAATAAGACAATCAATGTATTGAAACTCTCAAGGCGACTGAAAGTACCAGCTAGTCAACAATCGATTCTGCACTATCTCCATGAACAATTTCAATTCAACCATTCTACTTCTCTTACATAATTCTTGGGGTTTTACCAGAACTTTTCACGGAAGAGTCGACATAATTTGTATTATTATGGAGACAAAAGGACAAATAGTTTTCTTAAGGTGAATGGACTCATTGAGGGCTTGTTTGCAGGAGGCGGCATTTTGCCATATTCTATTTTCTCTAGCCTCCGATTTTGCGCCTCCGATTTTTAGCGTGAGCAATATGTGCTCGTAAAGATAGACTTGGTACCAGTTTTCTCATTGACACTGACTCATTCAATGATCATTTCCGGCTGTGCCACAACGAGGAAGCCAGACTCCCAAAAAGAGAGCGATGTGAATGGAGGTGTAATGTGATATTGGCATGATGCCGCAAACGTTATACAAATATTTGACGGTTTTGGTCATCAAACGTGACGGAAATGTCAAGACAAAATCTTGCTACAACAACTGCTGAGGAAATGATGAGGAAGCCTCACATGGTTGTTGGGCTAGGGTCCAACTACGAAATTTGGCAACAAAAGCCTCCGTGTGATTATTTCCTTTAAAATCCAGTTGGCCAATTCTGTAGGGGTGGGTGGGTGTGAAACAGCTGGCTCCTACGTCAGCAGTATTCGTAGTAACTTGTATACTGTCTACAGTTACTGAAATTGTCGGGAGGCACTGCAGAGCGCCTAGGGTTTCAGGGGGTTAAGGTAGTCATTTTCTATTGCCCGAAGTTTACTTCGCCGTTAATGAACAAGACGGAACAAAGTAAATGGGTTGAGAAGTCTAAGTCGGAATAGATCTGCGTAAAACATAAGATGATCAGTGCTGAATCTAGAATGATAAGAAGAGAGCCGGGGAGCAGCAAAGGGTGCTAGCCAGGGCAGTTTTATAGGGAGCAAGTCACTGAAGTGACTGGAGTTCACGTGGTCCTGCTGAAGTCATTGCACACTAACAGTAAGGGCTAGGATAACGTAAATCCCCCAAGGGGTACGATTCCTTATTTTTCCAATCACCTTTTGCTATGCCCTCTAGAAAACTTACTTTTGGTACTGCAGAATACAAAAATGGTCTGCTTTCAGTTTCATTGGGACTTTAAAATACCAGAGGAAAGCTGTCCATTTAGGGAGAAATATAATTGAGAGAGACGTCGAAGTTCATAATCGTATAGACTAACTCACGTCATCTTATTGGTCTAAAAATAGTGTTGGAAGAAAAATTTTACCCGGGAAGTAAAAAGTAACTAACTTATCAAAGTATCTCATACATCAATATCTGAAATTGTTGTGCAAAATTTACATCATATATGCAATGCTCTTGATAGACAATCTAAAAACTGGTTTATTCTCTTAATCTTCGCTCCTCATTGTGATGTAAAACTTTGATAAGAAGTAACTATTAAGTTTGGCTTATGCTTGGAGTATGTAGACTTCAAATAAGAAGCGTTTTTGAGATTACAAACCTCTGCAACGAGTGTTGTTAAGCTCAGATATATTTAAAGATTGGTGAGTCAGGCTTGCATTTTGCTCGTCCTCCTCGCCACCCTCCCCCGCCAGTCAGCCTCTTATCTCAGACCAAAACATCTGAATACATCTTATCTAAATGTATTGTGAAAAAGGGCTTTTAGCTAATATTCGATTACTTTGTGACAGGGCTTGATTTAAAGCGGAAGTAATGGCATAAGCGAAGTATAAGTTAACTTGATTGTTTCTAGTGGTATAGGCCTTGGGATCTAATAAAAAGGGACCCACAGGTCAGATCAGTCAAAAAAGATCATTTAATCTCATCAAGGAATTAGATTTTAAATGAGAAAAAGGAACATAAAATACCATATAGCAAGAGGCCAAATGAAAATTTAAAGACGGATATGAAATGTAAAGAAAGATTTAAGCGATAAAGGAAACTTCGAGAATGTAGAACTCAACATATAATCAGCTACGGAAATCAAGAAAAACTAAGATGCAAGAGAAAGGAAATTAGTGAGTGCGTAAGACGTGAAAGATGTAGGGAATAAATTGCATGGAAATGGATCTGTTTAAATGAGTTGGATGATATAGCATAATCGATGATCGTGCAATTGTTCACAGTTAGGAGAAACATACTGTACTAGAGTATCTTTTGACACTATTGTGATGTGATGTATTATTGCTCATAAATGATATCCGGGCTCTTTTCACCAGTTCGTTACGAGTGGTAGTGCACCATAGAATCTCTCAAGGGGGTATAACAAGGTGGAAGGCCTGAGAAATCACCTTGCAGGCTATGAAAGTTTGAGAACTTCACCACTGAGAACACTTGATTAGGTCAATTTCTAACAACTACCACAACGTCATATGCAAAGGATGTCCTTTTGCAAAATTTGGCAATAAAACCTTTCAGTTTTCGTGCGAGGGAGTGGCACTGCCCAATGCCTCGTTCCTAAGTATGCCGCTGATTTCTGCGAATTGTTTTCCCCAACATAAGAAGTCAGGCTAAATGGAACAGTAGTACTACATTGTGTAAAGTAGTACCGGTGACTTATATTTCGTCAATCCAGTTTTCCTCAGAGTACCATGTCTTCCTGAGCCCATGGGCGACAACACCCTAACTGCATGAATAGTCCGGCAGCTCCCTGTGGTAAACATAAATGGTTGCCTCCAAATGATGCAACTCGAATGTGCATTTCTCAAAAGCACAAATCAAGTGCAAAAGTAACTCAGATTTGCTACTGACAACTTTAAAGTAGTACGGAAGAGCAAGAATGGCCTCTCTAAGGTTAACTTCCATTATAATCTTAACAGCTAGTGTCGTCAGTGTTGACATCGCAGCCTCCTCATTTTCCCTCATGTCTGCATTCAAGATAACACATGGCGACTTCAAATCAGATTTTACTCAGTATAAGTTTAGTAATAGCTTGACTGATATCTGGTTTCAGTCTATCATTCGAATATGTATCTTACTCGGTGCTGTTATTGGTCTCGCTAGAAATGTACAAGACGGTAAAGAAAGAACAAAGAAAGCTGATAAAGTTGTTAAGTACGTTGCTATAGTCATGGAGCTCTTTATCGTGGTAAAAGTTCTTTATTGGGCTGAGGACAGCAAAGAATACTTGAAATTTCCTGTTTGGTTGTTCTTCTGCATTTCATTTTTAATGAACATTATATTATACTGTGTTTGGCAAGCATTTGGTTACGTTAATGTACGAATACGTAAATATGTGCGTCTTACTATCAATGATGAAATGCTCGAAGCAACAACTCCAGAATTTCTTAGTGAAGGCCACAATGATTCAGAGTCTGACACCAGTAGCACAAACTCTGATAACGAGGATGGTGATAACGATGACGAGGGAGTCAAGTATGGATCCTGGAAGGTTGTTTCAAAGTTACTCTCACTATCAAAGCCAGATATAGTTTACCTCGTTCCAGGCTTTATTTTTTTGATTGCAGCAGCAGTAGGGGAAGTATTTCTCCCCCTTTTCACAGGGAGGGTGATAGATGGAATTACAATAAGAAGAGATTACTCCGAATTTATGGAGTCTATAACCATCATGGCTTTTATATCACTTGCCATGGGAATCTTCAGTGGACTCAGAGGAGGGTTGTTATCATATGTTACCGCACGCTTTACAATCAGGTTACAAAACAACCTATATGCTACTGTTTTGGACCAAGAGATCGGATTTTATGATACAAGGAAAACAGGTGAGATAATATCAAGATTGACTTCAGATACCACGAAAGTAGGAGATCAGCTATCAGTAAACGTGAATATTTTCTTAAGGAATATTATCAAACTTATAGGTGTCTTAGTGTTCATGTTCAAATTGTCCTGGAAGCTGACTGTATTGACATTAGTAGGGCTTCCTTTGATATTTGAAATTTATGGAGCCTTTGGAAAATATTATGAACAGTTGTCTGAAAAAGTTCAAAGCTCATTAGCATCAGCTAATGAGTCTGCAGCAGAGGCAATAGCTTCCATAAGAACTGTAAAGAGTTTTGGGGCTGAAGATATTGAGAAGGCAAGGTATTTCAACAAGCTCAGTTTCACCTTTTCATTAAAGAAGAAGGAGGCACTTTCATATGGGGGCTTTATATGTGTGAATGAGATGCTGGATCTGGCCTTAGCACTTCTTGTTTTGTTTTATGGTGGGCATTTGGTACTTAGGGGTGACTTGTCAGGTGGCCATTTAGTGTCTTTCATTCTTTATGATTTAGAACTAGGTGATAGTTTGGAAAGTATTGGGGAAATCTACACTGGGCTAATGGAAGCTGTTGGTGCAGCAAGGAAGGTCTTTCATTATTTGGAGAGAACACCCAAAATAGACAGAACAGGCTGTCTTGTTTTTGAAGAGTTCAAAGGAAGGATTGAATTTTCTAATGTCACGTTTGCATATCCTACAAGACCTGATTTGACAGCTGTAACAGACTTGTCCTTTACAGCAGACCCAGGAGAAGTTGTTGCAATTGTTGGGCCCAGTGGTGGGGGCAAAAGTACAATAGTAAGTTTGCTGGAGCACTTTTATGAGCCACAAGCAGGTAAAATTCTACTTGATGGCATACCCATAAATAGCTATGAACACAGGTTCCTTCATACAAAAATGGCACTTGTAGCACAAGAGCCTGTGTTGTTTGCTAGACCTATCATGGAGAACATTGCATATGCCTTAAGGGAGGATGTTTCAGAAGACAAAGTTATTGATGCGGCTGTTCATGCAAATATAAGCCAGTTTATTTCAGAACTGCCAGATGGGTATCAGACTGAAGCTGGTGAAAAGGGTGTGCAGCTATCTGGGGGTCAAAAGCAGCGAGTGGCAATTGCAAGAGCTCTTATTCGTAACCCATCAGTACTTATTCTGGACGAGGCAACAAGTGCCTTGGATTCTGAGAGTGAATTTCTTGTCCAGGATGCCATCAACCGGAACTTGAATGGACGAACTGTTGTCATCATTGCACATAGACTAAGTACAATTGAAAAGGCAGATAAAATTCTTGTTATTGAGAAAGGCAAGTTAGTAGAGCAGGGAACACATGCTTCATTGTTTGCAAATGATGGAGTGTATGCATCTCTGGTTAGAAGACAGTTGCTTACTACAGCAGAAACAAGTGGAGATATTTAATTATTTGTTATACTATTTCCAACAGTTTGTGTGTATGCCAAAGTCTGGGTGTTTAGGGACAAAATACATATATGCAACTTGTGCAGTGTTCTGTAATATTTTATCTTACATTGATAAAATAATAAATAATTTGTCAAAATTAGCACTTGAACATACATTTCCATGCACCAGTTTAGTTACTTACCAGTGAATTCATTTGTTAGCATAAACCTTTCAACTACCATCCACATGTCAATTGTGTAATAGTTGGGGTGCCTGTAGAGTAATCTTTGGAACGAGAGGGGAGGCTGTGTGCATGAAGTTAAGGGAGTGTGATTGAATACCCAACTTAATGCAGTTTTTTTACAAGAAATCAGTTGCTAATTGGTATTGTATTTGACTCATATTTATATAACGAGGAAAGCAAGTATTTAAATATATACTCTTGAGTCCAGAAGAGAGTTATTCCAGCCACCTTGCTTATTGAAATTGACTAATACATCTCACTACCACACCTATTCAAGCCTCACATTTATAATTTCAGTTCACAAGCAACAGCAGTATTCTAGTACCAAAACACACTGCCAGTAATCAAGTCAACAAAAATTGTTATGCATTTTTGAATGATGTCATGCTGTACAACATACCACCAGACTAGGTCCATTGTGGAAACAGGTTGTTGGTAAAATCATGCCATCAGTTGCTCGGCCAAAATGAGTGCACTAGGAATGGGCGCAAGATATAGATGCAGAGAGTACTGTGATTGATCCAAAATGCATGTCAGTGGAAATGCAGATTGATACTCACAACTTGATTTGAGATTATTTTTTTACCAAAGAATTTGAAGCAAGCTAATCTAGTAATGGGTTGAGCATTGCATGATTTGAAAGATTTGCATGTCACTATTTTCATATTTCTGGCCACCTCCCCTTACCGACCACCTTACCAACCACCACACTGATTCATAGCCCCCTGTATTTTCAACCACCATGTCAATACCACACGCCACACCAATTTAAACTGGCCTGAACTTCCAGCCACCAGGCCTATTCCCAACTCTACATCTATTCAGAATCAAGAGTATATGGTGATTAACAAGCTGATTATGGTTGAAGATTTTGTAGCAGAAATTTCATTATAGATAAAGAAGGCAATAAGGTAGTTGATTCAATATGTATTATCACAATGGATTTCATATCACTTATATTGTTAGGAGCCCTCTGTATGATTGCCTACACTTTTTTTACTGTCTTTTGTTGGTTGAAACAGAACATTTAATGATGGAATCAACATCAAAAAGTATAAAAAATGTTAAAAATTAACAGACATTAAACTTGTTTTGATAACATTGAGAGCTATAAAATACCATTCAAGGCAAGATATTTTGCTGACGTGTAGAAGATACTGTTAGAACTATGTCACAAAGTCAATATGTGAACAAGTTATTAGTGGTACAAAATCGAAGTATTGATCTGAAAAGACAACTCATTACTGGAGGTTGAAAAAGCTTTTTTTAAAAGTCAATATGCAGGGTTGGAGTTAAATGTCCAGATTAGAAAAATTCCCCCCAAAGAGCATGGGAGGATGTCTAATCAAGAATCAGTACTGTTGTAAAATAGTACCCATATTCAAGTACCGTATATTATGGATTAAGCGCCCTTGGCACTTATTTAAAAGCAAACGTTCTTGGGTGGGCACTTATTTGGACCTGGGCGGTTATTAAGAAAAGCAAAAACAGACACCTAAACATACATTATCTTTCTATAGAATAGATTGAAATATTGCATTTTAATAAATCAGTTATTACATCTTCATCATCCTCCATGTCATCATCTAAAAATGTAAAAGAAAACTGACATGGTTTTGTTTCTTTTTGACCCATCCGATATATACTGGGAGCTTATTCAGACATGTGAGCTTCTTCGAACTTGGTGCTTATTTGAACCTGGGCGCTTGTGAGTATTTTCCCCCAAACTTGGCGCTTATTGTAGTCCTGGGTGCTTATTGGAGTCCTGGGTGCTTATTTGGTAATTTACGGAAGGTACCAGTATGTACAATTTGATATCTAAGGCAAGCTATCTTGAGATGCTTCTCTCTAGAGTGAGAGTGAGGTAAAAGGCACTGATGCATTGCCATCCTTAACATTTCTGTTTTAACAACTCAAATGACATATTAATACAACCCTATATACAATACTTAGATACCATTTGTAAACAACATTACACATATATACACATATCATTTCTATCCTAAACGAAAGTGCCCAAATCACAAATCCTGACATCCATAGATATAATTTGTTTAATCTTTGTAACATTTTGAGAGTGTTTTTTGAAAATACTCCTGAATAAATTTAAGGAGAAGTCAGAAAGTTTCAAAATGAGGCAAATTTGGCAAGCCATGACATATAAGGGAGAAATATCAAGCCATGGGTGTACTAGCCCCCCCTTCCAAGCAAGATATGACTGGGCTCTCCCTCATGTGAATTTTCTGAAATGTGTCAAATTATTATTTATCTACAAATGATAGTGAGATTTCAGTAATTTATCATGGTAATTGAGCATGGTAGTCACTTTTTGATGTTTCCTCCTATTTATTTAGTCCCATATCATCAAGAAGCACAAAGCTTGTTCAAAATATAAACATGCATTATATAGGTTACTGAAATTTGTGACACTGTGGTCTAGTGGATAAGATCCTTGCCCTCAGATCAAAAGGGTCAAGAGGGTCAGGATTCAAATCTTGGACGTGCCATTGGTGATATCATGAAGAGCATCCAGTCTTCAAGTGCTTTATGCTCCAGTAGCAAGTCAGCCCCCCCCCCAAATATAGAAAATTGAAAACTTAGATCATACATATCAGTATATATGATAAAACTACAAATAAGAAGCTATGGCATTCAAACAGAGCATTAAGATCTAACTTACAACTTTTCATTGGCTTAATTTGAAACTTTTAAATTTAATTCACTGGAGTATTTTGGCAGGTTCACTACAACATATGGTGACAGTGGATATGATATAAAGGACTTTCTCTTCCATTTCATATTGAACTTAGAGACTGCAAACTTGAAACCATCACCTGTATGATTATACACAGTTTTCCTAACACTAAAAATCCCATATATGTGATGAGCCAAACAAGAAGACAAGTAAATGGAAGATTCACCTGTCTAACATTATGCTCTGGTAAGGGCATCATGGCCAGCAGAAGTATCTGAGAGATTTTGTGTTCTTTCATATTGTTGCCTTTTTCTTAATGGTTGATAGTGTCCTTGAAGCCATTTATCTCATTGTAATGTCTTTATATTATCTCTTAACATTCAACAGTCCATCTTGAAATTGCTATTATGGTACATCAGTTGCAAACTGTTCAATGCCCAGCACTTTTTTCCATAGAGAAAAGTTGGAGGAATTGTTGTCATACCTTAACTGATTTTTTAAAGTGGTGATCACATTTTTCTCCATTGTAGCATTTAAGATAAAAATTGTAGCACATGCAAGGGTGAGAGGCATTGGCCCATGCCTCCCATGTAGAGCCTGGCATATATGATGTTAGATTATTTTGACAAATAGTGATATATTTTGATGGCGGGATGTGATGATCTCCATCACTCGCCAACCACCTGTTTTGCTGTAAAATTGTCAAGATGTTCTTTTGTTGGACCCTAAGTTTGATCTACACTTTCGAATTGCTTCCCCATTGGAAACGTTTAAGGGCACAACTTTTTGGAGAGCCAGATAACTAATTTGTTAAAATATCTTGTGCATTAATCCGCTAGTAAGTCATTTTTTGCAAAAATTTTTCAATTGTGGAATATTGACCATCTTCGGACTGTAACATGAGGTGATGGGATGTAACTGGTCTGTTGTTATTGGACAATATAAGTTATTGTACCCTTTTATGGTCAGGAGATAGGGGTTAAGAATAGATCTGAGAACTTCCAATTTTGTGGAAGTTATAAACATGTGATACAGATTTAGATGCACATTTAGGAGCTCTTGCAAGTTAAAGTAAAACCTAATTAATACAAACATAGGTATGAAGCAAGATTTATATGATAGTATACATTTATTTAACAATTTTAATGCCTGTGGACATTATTCAGTCTTTGGTAACTGATTCCGATTTTGGAATACGTGCGTCGCCTTGTAGCATAGAGCTGCCGTGGTCTAGTGGATAAGTTCCTGACATTCAGATGAAGAGTGTCAGGGTTCAAATCCCGGAAGGGCCATTGGTGATGTTAGTGTTGGTTTTGAAGGGTGCGGGGCCCTATGATGTCATGCATTGCAAGGACGTTCAGGTCTACATGATCATCCAGCGGAAGTCCAGGAGCATTTTATTCCTTCCAGTTGATACAGTTTCGAGTTTTCACTTACTTCCACGAGATTTATATGGGCAGTTAGATAATTTTTTTCTTAGCATTGAGGCATGGGGCCTCCTACAGATGCGGGGCCAGGGGCCATGGCCCTATTGGCCTCCCCCTAAAACCGCCACTGGGTAATGTCAGGAAGGGCATCCAGTCTTAAAGTGCTCTATGCTCCAGTAACAAGTCCCATGTAGATGGGCACCGTCAAACTCCATGTATGAGGAAAAAGATATTAAACAGAGAAAAAAAAAGTGACATATGGTTTTATTATTCAAGTATTCAATAGTTGTAGTGTTATTCTCCATAATTGCTTGTATTACATTTATTGTCATTAATGTTGGTAATCAAAATTCTGGAAGTGAACATTTCCTTGTCAGCTAAAAACATATTCTGAAGCGTTCCCATGTACATTTTACCTTCTCTCAAGGTATTGAACTCGATGATGCACCAGCCTTTTTAATTATTGTAGATTCTTTAACAATGTAAATAGTGCTATCTGACAATCTTCAATCCAGTGGCCTTTGATATTGGGACACATAGCTCATCAGTACGCTCGTATAGAATTTGATTTGGTTTAAATATACCTCTTATGTAACATGACATGTTTTAAATAGATCTCAGCTCTTCTGTGTTATTACTGAAAAGTCGTAGGTATTCCATCAAAATTCGAGACTTGAGCTGTTGTTGTTGCTTTTTGTCTTATCATCCTGGTATTTTTTGCTTGTAAATAAATTAGGGGCTTAGTGATACATAAGTAAACAACTTTAAATTAAATAATTACTATTAGTATTGTTAAGTATACAGCGGATTGAGTTGACCATTTTGCTTACACCATCTTTGGTTTCATTAATATGTATCATTACAACCTGCTATAATTGTAATTTTTTAAGGGCTATTTGATTACATGGAGTCCTTTCTGGTGGTGGGGCAGTTGATCAGCTATAGGATGTTACCCTAGTTAATGTTTGGGCTCGTACATAGCTGCAGGACGTAAATTGTGTGTACTCTGAGGTTCCAAAAAAGCAGAGGGGGAGGTTGTAATTATTGGCATGTTGAAATGGTTAAATCCGATGTGTGTGTGTCGTTACCATAGCTACGTGGTCATCACGATTTCACAGTTCAGGAATTATTTTAGAACGTTCATCTTCTGCTGCTTGTTTTGATGTCTTTTTATTTCCTGTCGCTTTTGTTTTACGTCTAATCAGCCTTTGTTTTGTCTTAAGGCTTTTTTTGCCACTTTACGACTCTCAAGTGACTGTCTCCAGATAGATTGGACTAGGTACAGTAGGTTGTAGGTAAAACTTCGCGAGTCATGTGCTGAAGTATTCTTTAATACGAGAACATACCAAATTCGGTATGATGTTTTATGTTTTCATTACATATAAGTAAATTGTTCAGTTGATGTAGGACTTTTTATAACTAGTGCATGTATGTATGTATGTATGTATGTATGTATGTATTGTTAATATGTTTAGTTTATAATGATACTCAATTCTTTAAACGAGTTTTGTGGTTGAAGCATCACGCTGCTTATTGTATATTTGGTTTATGGTATTTGTAATTTTTGTATTTGCATCACATGTCTTATACTAGGTTTATTGTTATTTGATTTTAGTCAATCGTCCCACTATATATTGGATAATTAAATATATGAGGTTGTCCACAGTAGAGTTTAGTTGTGATGATATCCCATGCAATTCCTCGTAACCGTTAGGACAGCACACTTTAATTTGTGCATCTTTTAATGTCCCTTCTTCGTATTGCTATGAAGTCGATTTGGTTTTGACGGACGTTACCTGGTAAGCGTCATGTATACATCTGTCATATCTATGCTGACATAAGAGGTACACGGCTATCAATTTGTTTTCTTCTACCCAGTCTAGCAATATCTGGCCTCGTTTGTTTCTCTTACCACGGCCATATTGACCACACCCCTTATAGTTTGCATTTTCGCCCATCTGTGCATTAAAATCTTCCCTTACGATTAATGTGTTAGTCTTACCACATTCATCTATGACTTTCCGACTAGCTGCATCTATGACTTCGACTATTTTATCGTCACTTGCGTCTGATGCTACTAAATACACTTGTAATATCGTTATTAATTTTGGGTTCGATTCTGGCCAACTCGTTCAGTTACTGGTTGTACCTTAATACTTCTTCCTTTATCCCTCCAGACCTTTTTAACTGACAAGCTTTAAACATGAGAATGTTTTTATAAAACTTATGAAAGAAACAACGCGATGAACTTGAACTATAGCGGGCATTCATCAAATTAGTATGAGGAACGCCTCCTGACGTCAGAATATTTTGACATAATTTACATAATTTAACATTCATTCATTTGACGTCACTATAGAATCGTTTAAGTTAAAGCCATTTATGACTACTGAGCCCATTTTGAGAATCCTTGTGTTCTTATAAGTTGTTCGCTTGTTTTCTCTGTGAAATTGTTATCACTGAAGCTTCAAAGATGTATTTTGTTGTATATCTTATCATATGTCTGTCATTGGTGGAAATGATGCATGCTATGCCATTGCCAGGTGAGAATGTCATTGATGGCTACTTCCGTTATTTGTTTAAAGCGATTGTTGATATTGTCAGTCGTATACTGATGAATTTGCTAATGATATCAGTTCATCTGCTGACTCCCCCTCTCCCAACTACTTTATACGTATCTTTCACCAGTACGTTAGTGGTGAAAGGTCTACTGAGAAAGTACTCAAGCTGACTCTGCGCAAAACAAGTTCTGCAATGTCATCCAGCAAATGATAATCTGGCCTATAAACTTTGAATGTGTTCTCATATATCAGATTCTTCAATTTTGTTGATCGATAAATGTTCTTCGTTGAAACATTTCCTTTAAATTTGCATTATTTTTCTTTTCCTGAAGAAAATTCTCTTGCTTTTGAAACCCTGGTTGTAGAAAGGCGGGATTTCAAATGAGGGAAAACTGAGTGACTTTAAATCTAATGTCAATTGCCACTTTCCTGGAAGTCTTTAATCTTTCTTTGCCCGTAATTACATCCATTTTTCTGTTTATTTTTATTTCTACTTCTTTAAAAGTACCTCAATACCTTGAAGTGGCAATCCTGTCTTGTATTGAGTGAAGGATTTAAAAACAAAAAAACTTGACTAGCTGATCGACTCAAGAAATTTTGTTGATGCAGTTTCAAAAAGGCCGATATTCGAATTTCAAATCACCTTTTTTCTTATCGATATAACATTTAAAGAATGAATGGAAGGCGATAATAATTTTTTTTACTTACCATTGAACTAAAAAACACTAGATGGTTCTCCTCTAGGATTTGATTTGATCAGTATATGTCCAACTTGACAGTAATTATCCAATCGTCGCCACTTCCTTCTCTGCCCTCATCATCTTGCGTTATTTGGTTGACCCTTTCCTCAGTACCTGTGTTTTCTTGTTTTTGACGAACAGGACGTCGGGCTGATATTACAGACACTGCATTCAGCTCGTCACCTCAATTTGAATTCACCACGGAATCGATCACAACAATGCTGACTTCAGTTGGTCTTGTTTTGATTGTTCTAGTCAACAAGATGATTGATGACGCGACGGAGCCTGGTGTATTCAAAACGTAAGATTCAACATTTCACTTCCTGTAGACCAAGTATAAAACTGTAGAGTTATTCAAAAGAATTTGATTTGTCAGATTTTAATGGTCGTCTGTGTTAGGATCGTTCAAACGAAATGTAACGCTATTTTGAGCCGTTGTGCACCCTTCAACTACTCCATCTGATCTACTTTAGCAAATGATTTAAGTCCCAGTCTAGATTACATAGCGAGCTGATCTCTATCTTCTCTCTCCTGTCACATACATACATATATACGTGGATACCCACAGCCTTCCATAATATACCTGCAGCACATACGTTCATCCTCTCTCTCCTTGAATAGTGCTCACGATGTTATTAAATTGAGATCTGAAATTAAACGTATCCATAGATTTAGGAAACCCCTTCTCCTGATCACTAAAATAACAAAGCTTCTTGAAAATTTGTGAAGAATAAACTTTTCAAAACATGTTTTATGTAGGTTGTTATACATGTTATACTTGATAGGATGAAGTAGTTTTATGATGCCGACCGAAGAAGGACGTGTGCACAAGTCATCATTGCGACAGAGTATCTTTAAACTTTGGATGCCAACTACTTAATGATAAAATTGTCCGCATTTCTAAGTTACTTTATTTCGATCGGGTGTTTGATTTGAAAAGTGTCTGCTTTGATGGTGATGGAGTATTATCCTAAATAATGTTGCACTGCTTCTTATCAACGACGACGTCAGATCTTCAAAGTTCTCTACTCCGAAGGTTGAAAGGGAACTTAAAACTACTTTTGTGGCAATATGGAATCGATACCTTTTCCCACAGCTTCTTTGCACGTTCTTGCACATATCCCCAAACCTTGTATTTTCTGTTGGTTAGTCGACAACGACTTGAATCCTATGCTCAATTAACACTGAGAGCTGCGGACAAGTAGTTCGAATTTCGAATGTTGTGTGACAGTGTCTCTGTAGACTCTCTAAACGTAGCAATGTCTACGCCATTGTACACATAAAATGACAAAGAACTTATCAATTGCATAGTTTATTCACAAGACTTAGAATTGACTCATGTTCAGGTAAACTGCTTTAAATAAATTGTTTTCTGTACATATGATCCAATTTGAGGAATAATGAAAACGCGAAAAAAGTATCTGCATTATTGAAACATTCTTGTCAATAGTGATGAACAGTCCTTGAGGCTTCCTCTTTTGTTTGAAGATGACTATCCTCTCTTATGTAAGTTTGTAACCTCCCTGCTTTTTCATTTGTTTCTTTTGTAGGATCAAAGACATGCTTGCCGATTCACTGGATTGTGACACTTGTCCATTCTATAAAAGCTATATTTACGAACGAAGAATCGAGCGAATGCTAGCACGCGAGGGAGAGAAAGGTATCGACGTGTCCTTTCAAACAAACGCCCAAGTATGCAAAGCCCTCGGTGTTAAATGAGTTGGACTTGTTTTTGATGAACATTATACAAATGTTACCCGTTATTTGGTAGAAATTTATAAATATTGAGAAATTTTATAGAAGTGAAGATTAAAATGTATTACCAAACTGAAGTTTATTGATTGAAATTTCCTGGCTGTTGTTTCCGGAGACACTTTGATATTTGGGTACACCTGCCATGCATGACCTCCTTCATTCGACAGCTTTCACACATATTCTTGCGTTGCTGCTTTCATTATCTACAGGTACGCCTATGACGTTGCTACATAAACATTTGCACAATGCCTGGTCAATTTGAGGAGCTCTAGTGTTCGGAGGTGTTATAGAAAAGGATTTGAAAAATATATGTCCACCTTCCTACTAGAACTTTGTGAGAAAATTTTAGAGGCAAAATGCCGTGAATTGAGAAGGGGAACTTTTCTTCGACTGACAGGAAATTACTTGGAAGACTTTGGTCAATATATTTTTCAAAGTCTTTAAAGGGCTTTTACAGGTAAATTATTGAAGAGTCCGATTACACGTACAGACACCATCTGTTAACACGTCTTAAACTTCAATACCTAAAAACATAAGAAAGGATGTCTTGCTTACCAAAGAACAGCTGTTTGACAATAATTTTTGGGTTGAGCTATTTCCAAAATTCATTGGCCGTGGCAAGGTTTATCCTTCAATTAGGATTTTGGAAGGAAGAATGTAGTGGTCTGAGTTTATGTTGTCAGAGTTGCAGACGCAGAGGTTCTCAAATGGGAGTATCAAATCTCTTTATACAATGATGTAATCAAATTTATCCTTGGATTTTTATCCGAGGAGTTCCATGGTGCGTGTCATTTTGCCTTATTCTTGTACACATGCAATACATGCTAAACACACAGGCTATAGTTAATAGACTAGAACTGCCAAAGCTTTTCACCACAGATTTTTGAGCGCCCAACTCCAAATTTACCAACTACACCACTGCAAATACAATGCCTATTACTATGCTTTGGCATTTACTTCTTTTACATTTATAATTTTTTCTGTTTCAGGAAGCGAGTCAATGTTCCCTTGTAGCGAGGTAAAGAAATTTCATACCTGAAAATGGAAGCATAGGCTTGCATGGCATAGATATCATAGTGATAGAATATTTAGGTTAGAGTCAACTTTTTAATACAGGAGTATTGCTACCCCTTGTGTATGGATACCATATTTTCTTGAAGAGGAATAAATATCTTTTATCTTTAAATCTGTCAAATAAACTATCACTTAAAGTAGTCTAAAAATGGCTTAGTAAATCAATATTCAATCAAGAGACTCCTAAAGAAATAACATTTATTTTACCAACTACCTTACTAACGATATCCCAAAGACTTCGTTTAACGTTGCAACTTTCAAACATTTTTGCAAAGCAATCTTTGGGTTGTGTCCTGAAGCATTTCATATGGTTGACCTACAGTGCGGGTTTATTTATTCGTTGTGCATTCCTTGAACTGCTTGTTGGAAAGCAGAAATAATGAACTATCTGATAATATCCTACTAAGGCATTTTTGAGAACCACTAATATCAACAAGGTAATTATAATTAGCGGCGCTACTCGACACAAGGGGTTCCATTTTTTACCTCTTTGATGATGATGCAGATTTATTTGGGTATACCCAGAAAGATAACTCCTTCCTGCTTCATAATACACTCAGAACCTTTCTAAAGAGTTACTTGTAAAAATTTGGCAATTGGGAATGTAATATATTATTTTAAAAGGTCAACATACCTCCAGCCGGGAGATATACGTTTGGAACCTCCGTAGAAATATCATTAAATATACATGAAAAGCAATTTAGTTATACATTTATATAGGTGATAAAGAGAGATATGCTCCGATAAAAATAATTATTTCTTTATCGAGCTGACTTTGGATAGGGATTCTTAAAAGAAAGAAAATTATGTTTGCTAAAGCAAAAAAAACCATATTACCGAGATCCTTGGGTTAGGTTTTAAAAAATGGTATTTGGAGTGAGCATAAATGAAGCAAAGCGTGCAACACAATCAAAGAGCGAGTTCGCCGAGTTAGTCAGGAACGCATTAGCACTCCTCCGTGGTGTCACAACTGATCGATGGAGCATCTCGGAGGAAGGAAGGAATATGCTGATTATTGAATATTCCTGGTGATGGAACTTCTTCAAGATCATAAAAATCCGTTCATACTCAAAGTATATAGAAAATGAACATAAAAGCAAACTTAATTCTTTTAACTACTATTACTCTTGTATCACATCAACTTTATTTTCAGTAGAGTAGGAATGTAATTACAAGCCTTGAGTGGTGATTTTTTGAAAGCACTCATTCTGTAGCTCAGATAGTTTGAATTCGACAATTACAGGAGTCTTATTCTCGATTTTCAAGACCCGTTGGAACGACACGATGTGATGTGCCTCTGCCATGAACAAGCAAATCTCAAGACTTTACGACAGAGGTTTTGTGAAGATCAAATTGTCAGAACTTCGCCACGAATACGGCATCAAATAAACTGTAGGATTTCCACATGGTTTCAGCAACGGAATCGGGTTTATCGCTATCTCCTGAACATTAAGATGGCTTCATAACACAAATTTCTAGCATATGGAGGGATGAGGTCCCAAGGCTCCGCCTTAAAGCAAAGACTAAGGCTTTCCTACACGTACCTATCCGAAGCTCTCCTGCGTACCATTTGACGTTACATCTTGTTACTCTCGTCAGCCAGAGGAATAGGAACTTGATCGGCCATCATCAATCATTTAGGAGGAAAATCAACAAATATCATCAAAAGTGTGGATCGTACAAATGCTATATCTTAAGTAACAATTTTTGTGGCTTCAACCGTCGAATCACTAATACTGTCACTTCATATGCTCACGAGTTGTTACATGGGCGCGAGGTATTGAGACCATCACAGTATATGGTACTTCATTGTGACCGCAGCAGCCAGTCTCAAAATTTGCGCATGTGAGGAAGGCGGGAGCGGCCGGCTAGGTGGAGGGGACAGTAGCACACAGCAAGCCCGTCATTATTTTCCTTTTCGGCTAACTATGTAGTTCCACAGACACTGATTGGTCAAAACAACACTAATCTAGCTGTCAGACCTCTGTTTGGCTACTTTCAAAACACAGTTTGGCAAAAGATTTTATTGATTTCTTCCTATCTCAATTCTGACGATTTTGTACTCTGAGGAGTGTCAGATAAAATGCTTTTCAGTACTTAAATGTTTTCAGTATTTCGTGCAGTTTTATCCATATATATTTATAGTGTTTTTGACAAAAAGTAAGGGCCACAGTCCCATGACTCCCTCCTTATTGCAACGCTTATATAACTAAGTTACTGTTCTGGCATCTTCAATCATGGACAATGAAATATGAAAGTTTCCCCAACCCCGGTTCCAAAATATTGTTTAGTTTGAAAACGAGCATTTTGGGAAACTTGCATGTCAGACCCATTGAACTCTATATAAAAAGACTTTTTATATGGAGTTCAATGGTCAGACCTCCCTGCTGCTAAGCTAAGAGGTCTAGAAAACAAATAATACCAGATCTGGACACCCCTTTCGTGTGGCAAGTGTCTTGCGTGATTTGCTCAATTTTCACCGAAATTTAGTACAAGTTTAACTTCTATTTGTCCATGGTTGTAGAACGCACAATTGAACTCTAAAAACGGTTCCATCATCTTCAGCATGGTCTCTAAATAAATCTGTTTTATAAAATGGCCTCGATCCTAAAAGTTGAATAAATGAAGGAAAAATCTCAGATTATGGTCATTCCGAAGGAAGAGAAGGAGGAGATTGTGGACAGTAATTTGGATGGAGAATTGATTAAGCAACTTAATAGTTTCAATTTTCTTCGGAATGTGATTTCAGCTGGACGTGGATGAGAGGGAGAAAGTATC
>JAAAKL020001253.1:0-32126 GCA_010016065.2 Carybdea cf. marsupialis auct. non (Linnaeus, 1758)
ATTCTTGATGGTTTTAGGTCAGCTGTGAGCGCTTCACATAATTTAAACGGATGTGTTCTTGGAGAAGTTGGTGACTTGTTCTCTCTAGCATCTCCTTGGCTCTGCGGGTACCAACATGTGAATGGAGATGTATATCCTTGGGGATGATGTTCGTGTGTAGACATCCTAAGGAGCATCTTAAGTGATGTATAAATTCAGCGATCTTGATCTTAATACGTTCCTGACGGCGACACAGTCGAAAAAGAGTTAGTCTCTAAAGTTAGTTACTGAAAATAGTTTTAAATATATTCACACTTTTCCTGCAGATGGAAGACGTATCTCTTGAGATGTAGCTCAGAAAAAGACTACGACTCACGACATGATAAACATCCACCATCTATACGTCGATACATGTGGTTCAATGTGCAAACAACGCACTTGAGTATCGATTATGCAGGCAGTATTTCTCGAGATTCTTTAAGGAAGTGCGAAATTTGTCAACAGAGGATCTCAAGTGACTTAGATATGTTAAATAGCCAATTCTATGCAGAGAAATTCTCCAGCTACACACATGCTTAAGCTCTTTAAACACAGAAAACGTCAAGCTTCTTATCGTATGTGTTAGTCCCTTGTTTGTCAGCGAATCGAGATTAGACTAAATCAAATCAAATTTAAAATGATGAATAAGTTATATTCTTACTTAGAAATAGGTTCATATAGAAATCATGGATTTTTACTAAATAATAGAAGAATTTGGTGCATTGTTAAACGAGAGTTAAATACTAAAGTTTTTGGTATAAAAACGATCCTATTTAAAATGTACTGACCATTTAATGATTTCGTTTATCATTGATCTATACGTCTACTAAGTTCTATAAACGCAGCGTTAACGGTTCAGGAATAAAACAGGGGACTCACATCCCTATAAAGTCCCCTGCATCCATACAAAATGATACATAGCCCTTTACAAGCAAAGTAGCTACCGTAAAGGCTCATGCCAACAACGTTTATCAAGTCAAATCTACCTCGATTCCGTATCATCTGATGCAGTTACATAACACGTTGTAAGTCTTAATCAGTATCGCAAATTTATAACAATTCGATGCGGCCTAATTGTGTTGAGTCCAATTAACGTAACCATAAATGGGTTAAGCTAAATCAATGACTGACCTACTTTCACCTGAACTGAATATCAGATAAACTTAGTTCAGGCTTAAATGTAGAACTTTATAAACAATACAATTACTCAATAATAACTATGGTCAAACGAGGCATATTTCCATTTGTTGTCTTCATAGGCTTTGACATCAATCTGCCAGGGGGTGCGGGTGTACCAACAAAATAAAATTAACAACAATTAGTGGGAATAATTCCTACCAATATATACTACTATTAATATTGAAACACTATGCTATACCTTATTAAACTTTCCTTTTGTCAGGCTAACCTCCATCGTAACACCTCTTAAAGTTGTGTTGGAAAGCAAGTAGCAGCACACAAACAGGAGGGTAGTTCAACAAACGCTTGGATTCGATGTTCTTTATTTGTGTATCCGCGGAAGTAATAAGAGTCACCATGTTAAGTGTTAAATCTGTTTAGTGCAATAGAAGCAGTTGTGATCTACGGTATTGCAAGATTAAGTATATCAGCTATCTGTTTGTTTCTATCCTCAAGCCAGGATATTTCACAAATTTCCGGAGCCCACTAAAGATCTTGACGAAAAAGCA
The DNA here is from genome assembly GCA_010016065.2 of Carybdea cf. marsupialis auct. non (Linnaeus, 1758). Lineage (NCBI taxonomy): Eukaryota > Metazoa > Cnidaria > Cubozoa > Carybdeida > Carybdeidae > Carybdea > Carybdea cf. marsupialis auct. non (Linnaeus, 1758). The sequence goes on from JAAAKL020001253.1 coordinate 1,707, forward strand.
AGACGAAAAAAAAGAACGGAAATTGAAAGAATAAACCTTTGATATAAATTTGATACGAAACTGATTGAAAGCTGCACTGATGTTAGTGTCTAAATGATGACGCCAGAAATATTGTTGTGATCATACTCACTTATAAGGGAGCGTTCTTTTGGTGTAAACGTAAACAGTATCTCTTATCATATTGCAGGCTTTCGTCTATCGAAAACTTAGGGAAGTGTTGGTGATAAATCTTGCACGCCCAATACTGCTTGAATCTATTCAATTCAATTTATCGAAAAGAGCATCACTGCATATTCTTATCTATGGATGCAAAGCGGCCGAGTTCTTCCAAGGTACGTATTACTATTCATTATATTTATTCATTCATTATTCATCATTATTATTATTCATCATTATCATCATAATTATTCATTAATATTATTACTCTTTGAGTTGACCTAACTTCAATAGATTCATAATTGAAAAAACTGACATACTAATGTATTGTACTTGTTAAAGGCGTATTCAAGGGGGGGCACGGTTGAATTTCAATTTTAAAGATATTATTTTAACATATTCTTTGCGTTGAATATACCTTGTTAGCCATCGTAGTAGGTCTATTCGATTCTTTAATTATTGTACCCCCTTTGGAAAATTCTGGACACGCCCCTGGTACTTGTTGTACCTCATTTTATTTTTGTACCAGCTAGATACCCGTGTCTTGGTCAAGAGGAAGTAAGTTGAAAAGATTACCTGTTAAATTGCTCATTAGTCCATTTTTTAAAGCTGAAATACTGTGTCTTTCATCGGTAGTTGCTAGGGACAGGGATCAAATAAAAATACCTTTAATAGGCAATCAGGATTTATGAAGACACGATGCCTTCAGTATGTTTTTTCTGATGAGTTTAGAGAACAATTTTGGCTAATGTTTTGATGAGACCCAACTTTCGTAGGAAAGCCTCCTTGAACCTAATACGGCTATTTTAGCTTTTTGACTCCTTGACCAGCCCTTGGCGCCCCCAACCCCGTGGTCCCTCTACCAAAAACAAGAACCTGTGAAGTAACTCTAAGGGTTTTCAACTCTCACTATCTGGTTTGTGTGCCTCTGGTCAAAGTGTATGATCGTGTGTAAAAGAACACAACAGAAAGGAAATAAAATGGAGACGGGGAAATTGACATATGTGAATATATCTTTATATATCTGATAAATTCGTTAACTTTATTATTTGTACAATTATCGATTGCTAGATTGTTTGATTTATTGATTTACTTACTGATGTATGTATTAATATTGTATCTAATGTATATATTTTGATATATCCGACACCCAAGGACTTGTTTTCGGTACACCGCCAGACAATTTTCTTTGAAAAGATACTGGAGAAGTAATACATGTCACCGACAGCACTTTTTCTTTCAAGAAACAATGAAGTATGTCACCAAAAACATTTGAAACCATTACTCAAGGGTCTGTGCTCTAACAATGGAGCTAGATGCAATTTCGGACTTTGAAGTATGTAAGTTTCCCTAACATTTTCCGAAATATTGTCAAGTTTTAAAAAGGGAAGTTTGGAGACCTGAATGACAGATCTTGCCTGTACTAAGCGGAAAGCTCTGGAAAATAGACGGTACAAGGAATGGACACCCTATTCTTCTTGCAACTATCTGGCGTGATTTATTTTCAATTTTGACCGAAATTTAGCACCAACGTAACTTCAGTTTGCCCTCGAGTATAAGTTAACTTCTTCTATAACACTTCCTATTTCTATAGTCCTTTCTTTTCGAAGATACTTGCTTTTTTGCCACATCCAGATATGGTTTGCTGCTTTCCCATTCAAAATTTACTAGCGCCCCAAGTTGTTACAGTTGGGGCATGTACACCACCTTACTATATAGGGCAGTGATGAGTTCTGTACCTTCTGCATTTTATTGTTTATTTATCTATTGAAACCTTCTTTTCGGATGTGCAGGAAGAATGGTCCAGTTTGGTACGGAAAACAGGCTTGTCAAAAAAAGCCAGGTTTCACGTTATGGGATTAAGTTTACACATGATACCTTCAGACCTTTCATGAAAGGGATGTTCCTGGAGCCCAAGGAATCAAAAGAGCTTGGACGTAACTTAAATTCAGATGCAAACTATATTCAAATAGATTTGCTTGAAACAAATGTAATAAAATCTCTCTGGCTTCAAAAGGGTAAATCTACGGATACAGTGAAGGAAATAGTTATTGCCTTTGGCAAAACAGCTACCAGTTTGCGTTACGATGAATGGATACCTGGAAAACCTAAGGTAAGTTCGAAGAAAAATGTGCTCGTATAGAACGTATTAATCGATATTTAAGTCATAAATATTTTAAAAAAAGGGGTGGCTCTGAAAATTCGAGGGATTCGTCTGGAAACAATTTAGATATTTTTTCCAAGAAGAGCAAAAACTAGAAAAAGGCAAGGCATGGGCAATCGTATTTTACTTTATGTAATACGAGATATATTTTTTATATCACGAAGTACAGTGGCTGTGAGAGCCTGTAGACGGACGTTTCCTAATTTGAAGTCATCCTCAATCAACCAGGGTGTGTACTTTGCTTTTTTGACGGGAGTATTGGCCATTTTTCAAACACAGTAGTGGCATAGTGGTGGAATGTCAGACTCACGATCCGATGGTTGTGAATTCGAACCTACTCTGAGCTTGCCTGCCACGATCCCGGAGGTACTATGCTCTGTCACCAGCTCTCGCAAAGTGGGAAACATGCTTTAAGAGATAGGACAGACAGGGGACTGAAAGCATGAATAGATTGTCATCCGAAGGGGAAACGTAACCTCGTTCCTAGCAGTGGCTTTGGCCTGAGTGAAAAAAATACTACCTGGAGGGCAAGCAAGGGTATGACTGAGGCCATCCTAGCCACTTTTTTGCCTACCATTACCCATCCTTAAAGGTACGACGCTTAAAATGTTCTTACTTTACTCTTGTTACCTTTAAATCATTGTACGTTATTGTTTACATTTTTGGCAGATCTGCTCTGTGACAATTCCTTGACAGTAGTAGATACGTCTTGAGATCGAAACTGAGTTCTCTTTGTACGACCGACTTACGAAAAACCGGAGCAGGTTGAATAGTTTCATTGAGTACATGCAGCAGGAGATAAAGTAATGGAAGAGTCTAGCGACAATATCTATCTTGAACATGCAGTCGAATCACACGAGTTTCAAGATTGCTAATATCATTGTACTCCTAGAATCTCATAACAGTATGACTTTGTTATCGGAACTTTTAACCGATCGTGATGATTGTGCCATATTACAACCTCAAAAGTAAATCGATTCTATCTAATAAGGTAGGCCTATGCCACATAGTAATACCGTCCATTCTAAACTCAACATGCAGTTCAGCGCTGTAGGCTACCGATAACTCCTGTATGCCTACTTGTTAGGGGTTATCCATAGCATATGCTGCGAAGATTTCATGAAGGTCACATTATAGCGAAAGGAACACGTACAGTTTCCTTTATTTAAGATATGCCGTCTAGATTGATAAAGTTTGAATCGTTTATTTTCGCAACGGGCGGTTTCCTTATCAAGCTTGAAGAGGTGGCTATGAAAGGCCTGTTTACATTTTTTGGCGATTCAAATTGTTAGTTTCACCGGCTACCATCAAAAGTAGAAATGGGTTCTAATTTTCAACCCACTTCATTTTCCACCTCCGATACAACACTAGTGCACAATAACCATAGGTACCGGCGGAAAATTATAGCGGCTACCATGATTTCCATCTAGTGGAAATCCGACTTTAAGATTCCTTAGGAACTTAAGATCATATTTTTTCAAAATAATAATGTTGAAAACATGTAATTTTGTATGTTGTTTATCCTACAGGTTCTTCAGACCAACTTCGATAGTGAAACGCCTTCACATAGCGCCGTGCAAATAATGTTCCATCCGCCACTCTACGCACGAATTCTGCGCATCTTTATACGTAACGTTACGTGTTCGATGTGCAAGGGCGTAAGAGTCAGCCTTGAAGTTTTTGGCATGGAAAGACATATACGTAAGAAAATTCTCCTTAAAATGATTTAACCCTGTTTAATTTTCTATTTAGCACATGATTGGCGTTAGCAAGGGCAGAAAAAGGATGCATTCTTCGTCATCACTCTATTCAACAATCAATTAAAGGGAGGGGGTTGATTATCTGTTTTCAAATTGTATTTGCAAGACAATTTTCATTCCTAAGCAGATTCTCTGTAAATCGATAAATAGTATATTCAGCATTTAAATAGTCTATTTCTGAAATTAGAAGACACGTATAAATGTGTCACTCTCCATGTACCAAATCACCTGCCAAATTTATATTGCGCAACAATGTAATTGGTACTACGTAAACTTCTTTCTATACTAGATACATGTGAAGGCATTCGACAACCTAGTGCTTATCTCTCTGTCCAGCACTTGCTATACTCGCTAATTTCGATCCCTACTTCCTCGGAGGTCCGAAATCTTGCAACATAAGTTCAGTAAAAAGTTCCAGAATCCTTTAGCCTGAAGATGGCAGAAGTATCTCTCGAAACTTAGATCAGAAAAAGACTACGACTCACGACATGATATCCATCTATGGCATCAACTGAGTCGAAAAGTGTTTAAATTATAATGTAATATTAATATTATATAATAATTATAATATATATTTATATTATATACAATGATTATTTATGTCTGCTCTTTTCTTTCTCTATCGCTACAATGTTTCATGAGCAAAACTGGCATAAATTTTACTTTGACGCATTCAAGTAAACATTAAGGAAGTAAGCTGTGTGTCACAATACTTCAGATGATGAACATGTTATTTCCTTGGCGTCCGCCCTTTTACAATAGTTTAATATGTGATGCTGCAATTAGGTAACAGTACCCAACATGTTAATGTTTTTCTAATACCAGTTTGATAACCCTAAATACCCATTGTTTGATTATATTTCTGTATATTTTATAGCCTATCATTCCTGGAACTTCTTTAAGCTGGCACGTAGTATGTCTGGAAACAATATAGTTGCAATGGATGAGCGTGGTGGAGTAAACTTGACTTCTAAAGTTCCGAATGCTGAAACTTCTTATCTAACCTCTTTTATTTCGGAGAATCTGTTTGATACATGTCTAGTAAATCAACAGATGTGCAATGAGGGATTCACTGTTTCATTTTGGAGTTATGGTAAAACATTTTCTAATGTTAGTTTCAGTAAAACCACCAACCCAAAATTTCATACTTTAACTCCCTGACTCAAGTAACGTAGGTATGTAGGAAAAAGCTGTAGCAGGTAGTATCCTTTAATCACCAGGTAGTATCCTTTAATCACCAGGTAGTATCCTTTAATCACCAGGTAGTATTTTTTGATCAGCAGGTAGTATTTTTTGATCAGCTGGTAGTTTTCTTTGATCAGCAGGTAGTATCCTTTTATCACCAGGTAGTATCCTTTAATCACCAGGTAGTATCTTTTAATCACCAGGTAATAGTTTTTGATCAGCAGGTAGTATCCTTTGATCAGCAGGTAGTATCCTTTGATCACCAGGTAGTATTTTTGATCAGTAGGTAGTAATCTTTGATCAGCCGGTAGTATCCTTTTATCACCAGGAAGTATCCTTTTATCACCAGGTGACCAGGTAGTATTTTTTGCTCACCTGGTAGTATCCTTTGCTCAGCAGGTAGTATCTTTTAATCACCAGGTAGCATTTTTTGCTCACCTGGTAGTATCCTTTGATCAGCAGGTAGTATTCTTTAATCAGCAGGTATTATCTTTTAATCACCAGGTAGTACCTTTTGATCAGCAGGTAGTATTCTTTAATCAACGTGTAACATCCTTTGATCACCTTGCATTGCCCTTTGATCACCGTGTAGTATTCTTTGACCACCCGTTATTATCACCCTGGAATGTCCTTTCATCATCAAGTAGTATACTTTTGATCACCAGGTAGTATCTCTTAATCACCTGGCAGTGTCTTTTGACCACCCGGTAGTATACTTTGTTACCCGGTAGTATGATATGATCATCAGTTAGTAGCCATTAATAATAAGGTAAATCCTTTGATGACCTGGAAAATATTTTGACACGACGTGGTACTCTTTGACCACCAGTTTGTATCCTTTGATCGTCGGGTAATATCCTCAGAAATAGTAAAGTGACGTCATCCTAGCTAATGGTAGCATGGTTCTATAAAAGTATCAAGAGTTGCTTTTATTCCATTAGGATGAAAATAGTTTGTACGACAATTTTTATTCCCATTGTTTTAGAGGTTACAGATATATGATACCTTCTCAGCTTGTCATTTGTGTTAATGCAGAGATTATGAAACACAGTGTTTCATAATCTCTTATTAATGTTACAATATTTTAGGCGGAAACGTTTCCTGTAGAAGGAAAACACCGACCATTTCAGAGTACAGGTGAACGGTAGATTTAAGAACATGTAAAGTCATTTTTAAACTCAGGAATACATGGGAAAGTGCTACGGGAAAAAGTGCTTTAACACATGTGCTGGTAGAGGTGCCTTCTCTTTTCTGCGGCACGTTATGAAAACGTGCAATGTTAGGGGGTATATGAGTTGAGTTCTATTTATATGAACAATAACAAATTACCAATGACGGTTTTTAATTTGAAGAGACTTTCCAAACCCGTTTGATAATTTGAACATTTTACTATTAATTAAACCGGCTTATATATTTACAGAATGAACATATTAAATTTGACTAATCTTCTCATTGGAATTCAGTCAGGGTAGACCATATTTCCAGTCTGGATTTAAGAGGTCAAAATACGTTATAGCGGCGCCCCCCGGATACTGACAAAGTCAGTTTATATGGGTCACACATAAAGACATGTGCACATCTAAAAGCAGGCATGGGCAACCTGCCGGGATGGGCCAAATACGGCCCGCGAGAATCTTCGATCCAGCCTGTGCGTTATTTCAATAGCAGTGTACACTATAGACCGTCGATCATTTTGCGATTTTGTCTGTCTGGGCGCGGACAGTTCAAACTTCAAAGCCTTTTTTGGGCATTGTGCAGGCTCTTTACGTGCAGGAGTGACTCGGCTGGTGTATGTTCCAAAATTGCTGTTGTCTACCACACAGACCTTCTCACAGGTAGACTAGTAGTCTATTGCGCCCAAGGTTATCCTTGAAGAAGAAAATACATAGATGAAATTCTGCTTTCATGATCATTCATCAGTCCCAGCACTCAATCTTAACCTTACGAATTCGTGTCATTTTCAGAACAGACGTCCAGTTTGGGCCATGACTTAACTGGACTGGTCCTTGCAAAAGGTTGTCCGTGCCTGCTGTAGAGCAACTTTAAACACATAGATTACTTGATCTAGTCAACTTCTCGGAAATACCTTAGTGCTTAGTGTATAAGTCAGGTCATCTATCAGGCTGGACGTACAGCAGTAGTTACGTGAGACTTATTATTTTTATTTCAACGTTAAAGTGACGCCTGGGATCATTTGAATAATTTCTCCATGTACCAAATACCTTTTGAAATACTTTTTGTTGCGACTGTAAGTAATGGTTGTGGCATATTTAAAGAGTCATTGGGCTATGCACTCCCCCCACCCCTTCGCGATATCTCAAAATATTAAATTTCTCTGTTTTGAAATAACCGTAAAACCTTTAAATGGCAGTTGTAACAATTTCACCAAATAGACTAAAAAGGCGTTCTTATGTTTTCTATAGAAAGGCCAAGAGAAGACCCTCTCCTTGACTTGACGAACTACAATAAAAGTGTATTTGTATAAAAACGTTTCTTTGTTGTTCTAGACTGATGCTTATTTTAGAAGGCGAAGACACCTACCGAAATATATGGTTAGCACTCTTAGTGTCTCCGTCACTTTTCAGATGGGGGAACAACAGCTACTTTATCCCCCACGTTTGGGCCCGGAAATGTCAAATTGTGCACGTTTGCTCTTTATGTCGTCCCCCTCAAACTTTCTTACAGCGATGTGCGCCAATGCCTCACTTTTTTCTTCTATTTCTATTTGCAGCTATAAGAAAAGGGTATGTCACGAAATATCTCCGTTTCAACTATATGTCAAAGCAACCAAAACAGGATGGAGACCCATGCAAGATGGGAAGGAAAAACTTACATCTGAACAACAAGACAGTTCTTGTTTTGCGGTTTTACAACACAAATATACCACAACGTGCTAAAATACTTGAAGCAAAATTGCTAATGACTATGCTCAAAAATCCTATCGGCCCATCTCTACGATGTGAAATCTACGCCATACCTGTGCTTCCGAATTCTCTTCATAAGTGCTCTCCAGAGGCATACAAGTTGAATAGCTCGAACGCTGTTATCTGGCATATGAAATATTACAGAGAAAGGACAAGATTCGAGATAAAAAACCTGGCGTCATTGATGAACAAAGTTGTAGAACGTCAGGACATGTTCCCTTTTAGCAGCATCGTTATCATGATAAGAGCCTCACGTGATCAGGGATACACAAGATATTTTTATCCTCTTAAAGATGAAGATGGTAAATCTCCCGTATTATTACTGAGGTACCAGGAACAAGGTAACATATATATACATTTATAACAAATGTAAGCAAATATAATCAACAGGTTCAGCTGAAACTGTTGTTTTCATTTGTTTTATATATCTTTTACAACTGTTTTAACTCTGTTTTATTGTTCTATTTATTTATTTTTATATATACGTAAACCCGAAAGGCATGTTAACACACCAAATAGCAAAACAAATATATATATATATATATATATATATATATGTATATATTCATAAAATGCACATCTTTGTTCTGTTAAGTAACAGAAGGCTCGTGGGTCTTCAGGTCTGTAATAAAGGGATCTTTGGCCTGTTCTTATGATAGAGTTTAGATTTTTCTGTGTGTGTATCAAAAGTAGAACAATCATGATTGGACGAATTTTGTTTAGAAATTCATGGCATTCTGTAAAGGAATCCCAAATCAAAGAACTAAAATATTAAAATGCAAAGCATTCTGTAAAGAAATCCCAGGCACTAAAAACTAATTTTGCAATCAACCAGGATAAGAATTAATTGTTTTGTTTTGTCTACGGGGTACGGGAAGTAAGTCAGTATAAGTCATAGGTCTGACGTTTTCAGGTGGAAGTCTTGAGCTATCAAGTTTAAACGTGACGTAGTGTGCGGTGGTATGTTAAGTTGAATTGAGCTACCCTCGCTCCGCTCCTTTGGCCTCTAGTAGGTCTTCCCTGTTTTAGGGATTTGTTCTTTCATCATGTTAGTTTTACAACCCCTCTCTGTAAACCATTTTCTCACTTTAATTGATTATCTGACCTGGATTCTTACGAGCTGATGCGTCGAACTTGCAAGGCCTTGCTATGAACAAGGGATCTTATCTTGTGGAAATGATGACAACAGTTAGCATGCAGATACTGGTGATTATCTGTAGGTTTATACCTATAAAAATAATATCAATAATTATCTATGGTACTGTTGCTAAAGTGATTTACCCTAGTACCAATGCGCAAGGGTGAAAGGAAAAGGGTATCACATCAGTTACTGTTGATCAAATTGCAATCTGATGCATTTCCCTAGCATTTTTTCTATGTCTTCCTCAATGATGGAAGGCTTGCTAGCTTCATCAAAAACACAATACTAGCCTAAAAGATCCTGACATTTCCCTTTGATTTACCTGGCAATACAAAGGAGCGCTGTGCTATCAGGAATTACAAGCAACAACTTGGCTTGTTCTCTGCAGTATTCTTACCCAAGTATACAGCTCTGTTAAGTAGGCGTCAAGCCTGAACATATTAAACGCGGCATCCGCCCCTCTCCATGGTGCTATCTTTACTATACTGTTCAAATCTTTATCCTAGTACCAGCTTTCCTTCTCCAGTTAAGGTTCCTGGACATACAAAAGATACTCTAAAAAGAGACAGGAGAACGATCGTTTATAACCACAGAAGCAAAACTATGAGACGCTTTCTCTTGATATCTCGTCTTGCTATGTTAAAATTGGGTGTTGCCTTGTTTTGGCAGACGAGCAATAACGGTGAGACCTTAAACTAGGATTTAGTGGCTGATTCACACTTCTGTCCCAGTAAGTTCTTGACATTCCTTAGAGCTTTCTTTAGTAAGATTCAATCTAGGAAAGAAAATCAGAGGTTTTCGAGGAATGTCAAAAAACTTACCGACATCAGCACTATTAACTCATGTGGTGGATTATGAATACTGAATTGATAGATACTTCCAATGGCTTCGTCTGCTTAGTCTTGAGAAGAAAACGTTGGAAATCATCGCTATCGAAATTTTCCATCTCTTTAAAAATCTAACGTTCGTTTCACGCGCAAAGCGCAAAGAGCATGATAGTGCCTTCCACAAGGGCTTTGGGACATGATTACCCGCCCGCCACCGAAGTAACTTAGGAGGACACTGATGGACAGAATTCATTGCGTGAAAATTGTAATAGATTCAATATCATAGCCACTGATTGGGTCCTTAGCATACGTTGTGAAAGGTCTACCATCTACATCATGGCAATTATGGGCTCCATGGAGCGTGTGGGGCCGAGTGGCCTAAGACTGCTTTGAAAACCACCGACCAGGGTTCGATTCCAGTGCTGGGAAGCTTTGACAATTTCTCTTTACCATAATCACGGGGCCCACCCAATCCACGTGAGGGAAATTGGAGAGACGGTAATTCAAGGAGCCCGTCGGATTGGTTGCACCTGTGTTTGGATAGCCTAGCCTTGTCACACATATGTCACGCTGAAAATGCTTGAAGAACATGTGAAGGGTATAGGTGACTATGGTCTACTCAGCCACTTTCACTCTAATTCACAGAGTAGGTTGCTCAGCTGATCGAGCCGTCGAGCTCTCATACGTCGGTATCGACGGTAGTATCCATCAAGGGCACCTTGTGCATATGCTAAGGTTTACTAGGTGTATAAGCACCTGCGGTTAATCACTTACGCACCACTTAGCTTTGCAAGGAACAGTTTAGAGCCTCGTTTAATCCTTCCAAACAATTCCACCCTTTATTTAATATGGTGGCAGGTGGGTAATGGTGGTTAAAAATAGACTATAGATAAAAGTAGAAAATAAATACTAAAACGGGTAATCCAAGTGTCCACTTATGAGTGGGCAGCGATGGTTAGTTCGCCACTTTCAAGGTAGAGTTAGATTTTCTAATAAAAGGGGTAAGGGGAACTTTAAGATTTTCATTTTAAGTACAACTAGGGATTTTCTGTAAATGCTTATGTCTGAATAGTGGTGAAGCAAGATTCGGGAGGGGGGTCCTGTCTACTTTCAATCCCTCAGTGTTACAAGCTTTGTCTTAGATGCAATTAACTATTTACATTCCTTCTCTTTTAGCATGCCAGATATGTGAAAGCATACCGATTCAAAATCACCGGAGTCTTCCAATCACGTCAACTTACAGTTCACCTTATACATCACATCATCACATATTACGCGTTGATTTTGCAGAAGAGGTCCTTATCTACGCCTTTGCAATACAAACGTTTTGTGCTTGGCACATCATCGACTATGTTGTTTTGCACTTAGAAACTCAAAATGGAAACTTTCATATTTTGGAAACAGACATTTATAAGGTAAGGACATATGAATACCCTCCATGTTCAATTAGCGCTTCGTTTGGAATAAGCCCACTGTAATATCCACCCCTTTGGCTCTATATAAATGATTCTCGGCGGCTCTTCAAGAAACGGTCAGACTGTCAAAGTCTTTGATGTGTTCTTTTATTTCCTAATTAATGGATATAACCCTTCAACGTCTGTTATCCTTTTTAACGATTGAGCATATAACAAAGTCTACTAAGTATTATTTCATTATTGGGTTGTGGAATTGGGCTGCGGCCTTAAGGTTTTGTGTGGGTGCACCAACATGTCAAGCGGATTTGTCAGATTCCCAATTATAGGCGATATGATCAAGTATATACGCAACTGCAAAATAATGTTCATGTTTCTTTTGGACACCAATAACTATAATAATTGATGTATGGCCATTGATACAAACAGCTGGTCGTGGGCATGGACATTGAAGGTTGTAGCAACTTTCTTTACTTTTAAATAAATCCTTTTGTGAGACCCGAAATTGGTACAAAAGTTGTCAAATTGTTTCTTTACACTCCACAAGGTCGTAGGCTGTAGTGAACCTGTTGGTTATTTATCCGAAAACAGACAAAACCTATACTGAAAGGATTGCTCTAGCCCGGATTCTAATCATAAAATGGACAGTAGATAGGAAAGAGATATGATTTCGTTTTACCTTTTACTATAATTCGATACTCTAATTCCTTGAGGGTACATTCTGTTGTACATAAAATATGATAGATTATAAGATTCCGTATGATCAGAGTTCTCTGGGTGTTATTTAATTCTCAAGATTCTCTTTAAGTGACGCCATGAACGTTTCTTTGAATAATACTGACTTTTTCTCCACTTACGTTCTTATTTGTAACGAAAATGACAATTGCCTCAAAGGGAGCCGTTACCATGTGAACCATTATTATATAAGAGATGAGTTTTCTAAAGATAGGCTTTAATACTCCTCGCAGTTGTTCAGCTCCCTGTGAAAGCTGAATTCTAAGAAGAATGCTCTACCTGAAAGCACAGATTGCTCAATGACATTCCTAAGAATGAAGCATTTTAAATAAGTAACAGACAGTCGGGCAATAAAAACTGGAATAAGGAAGCAGTGGCGTAGGGTATCACTTTGGACTAGGAGTGCTACAAAAATAGTTTTGCCACAATTCCCTTGTCACGTCAGGTACATCTGTAGAAGTACTGTTTTGCCTTTGAAGGCAAACTTCACTGCAAATCTATCCCTCTTTCTTTCTCAATAAACTTAGAAATAACATCATCATAACAGGATGCCCCAGTCTTAAGCAACTGAATATTTCGTCCTCTGGGTCGAGTTATTCGATTTATGTTTTCAGCCAATGCGTGCTCTTTTTCGATAGCACGCCTTGGAACCTTTTATGCCTACAGATATTTTTACCTAGTAGTACTGGCCCCCTATGATTCTATTGTTTTCACTGACATTGAGCATCTAGCACGCCTTGCCTCAGCAGAAGCTGTACAGAGACTTCAGCATAGAGGAGCAACTTGACGTGTCAGTTATACACAAATTTGTGACAAAACAGTGAGATAGGGATATTGAGTGGCCTTTGGGTTTGAAAAGAATCGACCAAATTTATCAAATTGACGAAAGCAAATTTATTAACATATTACTACACTTAGATTTGATGTGATGAAGAGACTAGCAAATAATTGAAGAACGCAAAAATATCTTTGGTTCTATATTTATGAGCGTGCGGCGCACGCCTAGCACAGCTGGAGAATACGCCTCTGTAAGGAAGTGTAGATACTTATGACTCAGAACTGGGAATTACAGTGAAAACTGTTTTTATAGACAAGGAAGTAGGAAGAAAGACACCTAGAAGACCATGAAGAGTCTTGGGGAGCATTACTCTGAGCAAAGATTGATTAAATAGAACTCCATTTCAGTGGTGCCTGAATAACCATAAGAGAAAATACGTGCATTTTATTTTACAGTTTAGGAAAACACTTATAATAAAGTAAAAATAAAGCTAAGGTATCAATTGGTACTACCCTCTCATTTCTGCGATGATGGAAATCTTCCACTTTGAAATTTTATGAATGGTTTCCACGTTTAAGAAACGTAAACTAATGTGGTGTTCACACTGTAGCAGATAGGTTTTCAAAACGACTTGAAAAGCACCTCTTTTCAGGCAGGTCACTCCGAAATGATTTTCAAGTCGCGGCGAGGCGGTTTTAATGGTGATAAGTTTTGCAACGAATTAGTTTTTCAGTGCTGTTCTCACTGAGGACAAAACGAAGCGGAAGGAAGTGAAAACCTATTCGATACAATGTGAACATGGTCTAAGTTTATAAAGATGATTTTCTCAGGGTTTGATTCCCCAATGTTTTACCGATTTATCTCTTATAGCCTTCCTCCCGTGTCACTTGATCAAGATCGCTCCCCCCTAAAGAAAACGGTTTCAACCCTTCAACAGACTATATATAAACAAATATACATATTATATCGTGTTTTTGAGAAGAGAGGATTTGAAATGATAAATTTGAATAGATACCAGAGAAATAGAAAGTATGTCAAATATGGGCAACAATTGTCAACTGGTCAACCGTTGGTGACATACCTTTCTATTTCTCTAGCATCTATTTAAACTTCAGATATTATATAATAAGTGTGCTTATTGTGCGCATCTTTTCCGTAGAATAGAGAGGTCAATGTAAATATGTGTATATGAGAATTTTTGTATTATTTTTTTTCTTCGTTTAACGTCTTTTATTCCCATTAATGGGGTTTGACGGTGCCCATATTCATCGGACTTGTTATTGGAGCATGGAGCACTTTAAGACCGGACGCCCTTCCTGACGTCACTAATGGTCCTTACAGGAACTGAACCCTGCCCCTCTAGAATCTCTAGATCTGATGGCCAGGAACTTATCCACTAGAACACGGCGGCTCCAGATAGCATAATTCAGTAGGAATAAATCCATAGTGGTGGTTGTGGTGATGACGTAGTGGCGCCTGGTGTGTTAATGTCATTATATTTTATCATAAACATATCATAGCTACTAGTCAAGAGCACTTGTGTAGGGTTCTTATGGATACATTAACGTTTTTTATCCACTTTAGCATGAAAAGAGACGATTTTTGGAGGCCCTGATTGTAAATCACTGCCAGTGTTGCCTGATTGGTCATGTGCTAAGTCTCCAAGTCCTGGGCTAAAATCACCCAATAGTTGCCCACAGACGCTTTTGCAAAAATCGATATCGTTGCTTTGACAACAGTTGCAACTGTACGCCATACAGCCTTATTAAGGATTGCTATCAGACCAGTGGCATTGTTTGGCTCAAATTCCGCCTTTTCTTTAATGATGATTAATGATGTGCTGTTGGTTGCACCTCGGTGCACTATAAGCTTAATAAGTACAATGGGCGTCATCGGAAGCACATTTCACAAATCCAAATATTCCAAATATGCGGTACTCTGATGAGATGCATTGCATTCTCTACGAAGTAGAGAGAGCTTTCGTTGTGTTATGAGAATCAGATACACCTTAAAGGTATAAAATTTCGCGTGTGTTTAATTTCGCGATCCCCAAAATTGCACATTTCGCGGGTATTTAGTTTCGTAAATTTTGCTTTTAGAAATTTTTGGCGGATATTTTATTTTGCGAATTTTGGTTCTCCACATCTTTTGGGGGTATCTGATTTCGCGAACTTTGGATTGCCACATATTTTCTGGGTAGTTAATTTTTCTTTATTTTTTCAAAATGGGCTACAAAACCGAAGCAAGGCAACAAGAAAAAGACAAATATTTGAGGTTTCAACATGACTTTGTTAATTTTTTCAGTCAAGCAAATCAAATGCACTGTTTTTCTTGGTATTGGCAGGCTTGACTTTCTTCACCCGAATCACTTCCTTCGTCTAAACCATTCCAGTCGTCATTATATCCTGGATCATCTGGATCTTCCCATGCGCTTTCATCATTACTTGGCATATCCCATGTTACCCCCTCGTCCAAACGGCACTCACTTGTGGCCAACGCTTGCTGTAGATCATACTCTTCCTTTTCCTTTCCAAGGGGTCAATGTCACGAAAAGGATCTAAAGGCGGAAGTTTTGATATCCGCATTGCTATCTCGTCGGTAATCCCAGCTTTTAAACACCCAGTTTGGATCACCTTCTTGCAAAATTCACTATGTTGAAAAGTTTTACAATCCACTTGGCATGTAATGTTTCAATTGGGATAATTGTGACGGAATTCCGATGTTTTCCGCGTCCTTTCTGCTTTCCAGTGCTTCCGAGATTTGCTTTGCATACCATTCTCTGAATAATTTTTCCTGTACGATTTCGCAAATCCGTTGACGGTTAGGTCAAGAGGCTGATAAAGGTTAGTCATATTTGCTGCTTCTTTGGTAAAAAGAATATTATTCTCGTTAGGAAGATCTCTGACGATACTGGTTGTCTGTTCCTTCAATACTTCCATAATCAGAAGTCAAGGATGCTCAATTTCCAATCCCAGCTTCCTTCGTTCATTTTTGTAGTATGGAATAACGATCTCTTTCATTAATTTTACAGAATCTTCTTCGTTACTAAAATGTTTTGGATTTGCCCTCAGAGAAAATCCCCTCGACTTTTGGGATACTCTATGTGGCTTTTCCAGATTTTATGAGCTGCATATGGCGGAAGTTGACCATCAAGCGTAACCGTTAATGTTGCGGTTATCATGCCTTTATTTGATACCCCATCTATCGGTACCGTGCGAGACGATTTTTTGCAAGTGCTGTTTTCCCACAAGGAACGTACTTCAACGGCGTTTGATCCAGATTTAAAATCATTGATTGTGGGTGTTGTATTTCGATGATAGCACGTAAACGTTGTCGTTGATCTGATCCAGACTTCTTGAACATGTTGGACTGTCGAGTGGCTTGACTTGTAGACTCAATGCTCTGATCGCACAAACGATGTCACTGTTATCCTCACTCTCTGGAGGCATCGCCTCGACAGCAATCTCCTGGTGAAAGAGTCCGAAGTAGATACAGTTGTTACCACAGTAAAGCGCTATGTACCCCAAGGCTGGCTGCCAAAGCAAAAGGACGCTCCATCCGAGGTGGAAAAATTCAGAAACCTGTCAGGATCTCTGAGCATCTGCAGTGGATGCTTACTACTTGGTTCCAGAGTTGTGATTCCAGAAAGTCTGAGACCACAAGTTCTAGAACTGTTACACCTTGGACATTTTGATCTGATCCAGATTTAAAATCATTGATTGTGGGATATCATTGTCTTCCACTAGATGGACGATCTCATTAATAAAAAGAAGCTCTGCTTCTCTCGTTACGCCTTCTGGAATTTCGACTTCCCCAGTAATCGCAAATCTTCGTACGAAACCCATTCGCGACTCTGTGCCCATGGTCTTGAAGGAATAAGGTGATTGATACTTTCATCAGTGCTGTTTTTCAAAACTCCAATAGCGTTTGCGATAACTACATTTGAATTTATAACAACTCCACGGCCCATAGATATTTTCAAAGACTTTTGAACTTTCGCATCAAGATCGCCCAGTAACAAGGGACGTCCTCGTTGGTAACATCTTTTTCGGAGAACGTTTATTTTTTACATCTGTTTTCACCTGAATTGGATATTTTGATTTAAACATGCGTACGGCACTTTCTTTAAGGTCTTTGGATTAAAAACGTTCCATAGAAGCACTGTTCCCATTTTCAGAAGCATATTTACCAATTTGGTAATGTTCTTCAGCAGTAAACTTTTGTTAAATCTTACGTCTTTTTGTCTTTGGTGACTTTTCAATTTTTTCAGTGATGGTATTGTAATCAACTAATCCTAACCCTGTTTCCCTCTGTAATGCTAAAGAAGAGCTTTGTGGAGGCGAATCGTTGATCTCATCAGAACTACATGCTTTACCATCGTGCTCATTTTGAAGATTCTCCACTGTTTTCTGCAATCCTTGTTTTGCTAATTGTCTTATGATTGACATCTTGGTAAATTTCGTGATCTGAAATGTTGTTTTTCATAAAAAACAAAAACATACGGAAAGAAAATGGAACTCAAATTTGGAACGTACTACGATCAAAGGAAAGAAATTCGAATTTGGAACGCTCCAAAAATGGTACGCGAATACATTTTTTTCTACGAAATTACACTACAATCAAAAGCAGCTACCTGAAGAAAGTACTACTAAATAGCAGTGATTTCGCAATATGATAAGGATGTGGACTTTACATGTGCTGTGAGGGGCTATCATTATTACCCAAGAGAATGGCAACCAGAAGTTGAAGAAACTCTCACCTGTATTCATGAAAAAAAATATCTTGGATCGCTTTGCGATTAAAACCACAAGGAAAGAAACTGATCAAGTTGTTGGACATCTTCCGATGGAGATTTCGAAGATAATTCAGTTTTTTAATGGATAGTGGTGCTGTTGTTACTGTTAAGTTGACAAGTGATCATTATCGGCGATCACCTCTTATTCAAGGTGGGCTAGAGATTCCTTGTGTTCTCATAGCGAAGATGAATCGTCACTCATCTCGGAACTAAATATTGTTGGGCAAATATGAAGGAATGGCGCGGAGTTTGTATGTGGAACCAAAGAACGAGGAAATCATAGGATCATTTCTTGTACCTTTAGCAACACTTCAAAACCCTCTAAACGAATCTTCCCTGGTTCATCGAAGAAAACGTCGAAAGAAGAAAACAAATAAAACATCAACGACACCAAAGGGTGGAGACATTCGAAAACTAATAATCGTGTTAGACTGTAAGAGAAAACATTTGTACTGTATTATTTTGTTACTGATTCTATGTATGTAGATTTTAAGGAGGCGAAGGGAAAGGCTAAGGAAATTTTGCAAGTATAAAATTAGGGCGAGTACAAAATTCCCAGGTATTTAATTTCATGGGTATGTAAATTCGCGATGTTAAGATTTTGAATTTTTTCTTGGGTATTTAATTTCGCGAATTTTTGCAAAATTGGGAATGTAGCGAAATTAAATACCCGCGAAATTTTATACCTTTTAGGTACTGTAAATGGCTACTATCTAACGATAATTTAAATGATTCCACCATTTTCGCAAAAGTAGCCCAAAAAGTCGAAATTCGGTAATTTTAGCTCGCCACGGAAAGTTGAAATCGCTCTATTAGCGACTTTTCGCCCAATCTAGCAACTCTGATGACTACTAGTCCGATGTATCAATTGGTATCTTCTTTAACCCAAAGCTTTCCAGCCAATCTTTTTTGCAACTAATTTTTCTCTGTGGATTTCAAATAATATTGAATCATTATCATTGATATCTTTGTCATTTCGAAACAGATCAAGTACTTTAAAATCAACAAGGACGCGGCGCATATTAATCATTTTACACTTGACACAAAGGTGGTAGCAAAAAGTATCAGGATAAGGGCCGTGAACAAGGTTAAACATGGACCTTACCAATTAAAGGTTGCCTTTTATGGCTGTTCTGTAGCAAAAGGTAGGTTTTATATTTACTTTGTTGTGTTCACTGCATTTGAACAAAAGGCCTTAAACGGTACTGTTCGCTTAAGAGGACGTAGTGCTCTCACTATCTTTCGGATATGGTCCTTTAGCAGTGCGATTTACTCTAAAACGTGTAGTCAAATGTGGGCGGAAGTATACCTATAGGTAAAAAAGTGGACATATTGTTAAACCATTTTATCCCAAGATAAAATTGATATTACAGTGCTTAATTTGCATATGGGATAGTAATAAAGGAAAAAAAGCATGTCAAATATCACATAAAGTGTTTCACAAGATTGCTTGAAGAAATTAACACTCTTTGCTTCTTGTTTTCATCAGAAATGTTTGTCGACTATTGTGAACTTTCCTGTAATTGTACATATTTTTTGACTGTTAAAAGTGTTGGTGCAATGATTATGCCGCTTTAGCCTCGTGAACTCCCTTTTGCAGGGCCAGGATGATGCCAATGTAAATTGGACGTGTTGGAGCATAGAAAACTTTAAGATCGGATGCCCTTACTGGCGCCACCCATGGCCCTACCGGGATTTGAACCCTGACCCTCTTGAAATGAAGGCAAGGACCTTATCCACTAAACCACGGCGGTAAAATGCTGCTCTGAATTTTTAGCCGTACTGGTTGTGAATCAGAACTATATCCTGAAATTTAGGGATTAAGAAATGCAAGAATGCTACCGACTATCCATTCTAAAGAGAATTCATGCAAAAGTTTGTACCAGGAAGGTCCCTGACTTTAGGGAGAGGGAAGGAATAGCGTTTACTTTGCTACTTCTACGCCTATTCGATAGAATGCTTGCATGGGGAGAGAAACATTAGATGGAATTATAAATAATAGGCACAGATATTCCAGTATTGCAGGATCCCTGTATAATTCAGCAGTATTTTGCGAGAGTGTTTCGTTATTCAATGTTAGTACCAAGATAGACTACATTTGGCAGATATAGAGAGTTCGTCGACTTTCATGATAATACAATTGTACATTGGACAATCAGTTATTGTTACGTTACCATGAAGTGAACAGTTTTGCAAGACATTGTGGTTGAATAATTGGATAAAACTAACACGGAATCTGACGGGAAGCTGGTCTGTCTGATACTTTTTAAGCTTTGCAAAAGTTTTGTTTTACGGTACATCGACACTTACATCGAGTTTGAAATGTATATATTGTTATCATAGTGAAGTTGCAGAAGTACTTTTCACTTTTTTGTTATGCATCTCATTAAAGATCTTCAACGTAGACCAGACTCGGGATGTTTCCAGGCACTACTTTTGATCATATCCATCGGAGGTCAAGTGCGATTCGGCTAACCTTCTTTCGTCATCATCCTAGGTCCCTCAGAGTCTCTCTTTCAAACTTTGTACAAATCTGTCATGAAACGTGAAGAAGTTATTGCGGATAATCACACAAATGTACATTCATATAGATCCCCCCTTGATAGATAAGACGTGTAAGGTATCCCCGCTCCCCTACGAGCAATCAATCCAAGAACTTGTTTACATGCACAATAATAATTGCGGTTTTCAATGTGTAAATAAATTACAATCTATGTACATTTCCCTTTTGTATGAAACCTCTCCTCGTAAAGCTGATCGGAGGTTATGGCGCGACCTTTAATTTTAAGGTTCTGAGATGCACAGAGACGAAGCTGTCATGTCAAATAGCGGAGCTGGCATGCGTCATCCAAGTACAGCGGATGCTCGATGCCTGATTAGGTGCACGGAAAACATTTATATTTGCAATCTTTAAAACATGGCCGATGTTGCTTTAGTAATGCCACTGGGAACAGTACCACTGCACTTCATTTTTATAACAAGAATAATACTGAACACGTTTTGTTTGGGGTGGAGGGGATGGAGGGGGTGGAGGGGGGTTTATATATCTGGCTCTTAATATAATCGAAGCCTCCTACCTTGAGCTTAGGTACTCCTACCCGTAGGCGTACACAGTTCCTGGGCTTACACACTTCTAACTGAAAAAAATGTTTTTCTATATTCAATTGCCTCGATTTCGCCGAAACTTTATTTGTTCTCTTGGCTCCGTTGTGGTACACCTCAGCGTCCTCTCTTTTCGCAAGAACATTTTTATTTATGCCTTATTTGGCAACCGTGTGATTAACTCACTTGGAAAAGTTTAAGTGTCTTTTGGTGCAGTATTTAGTGTCTCATGACGTTTTTCATTGCTAGGGAAAGTATACTTTTTAAAACAGCATGAAACATTTCACTACATTAGCAAGTGATGGTTCAACCATCTTGCTCTTATCAAGAAGTATAAGTATCGTAATATAGTGTATCTCATCGTTTTATAATGCCTCTCATGATACCTTCACGGTAGAAATGATTTCTTGTCTGTCCAAAAAGTCTCTTTGAACGTGGCAACCTGGCTCAGACTCAAGAGTTCATGACCAGCACTCTAGGTACTTCATCAACTCTATGACCAATCTTCGTGCAGACCCATCAAACATTGATGCAGTTACTTCAGAACTTATATGCAAATTCTCCTTTATTATTATTGTTATGTATACGTGAGGTTGCAGGCAGGTACTACACGATGAGGTTAGTTTCTTATGAATATATCAATGCATGTAACTCAGAGGAAAAGAATATTTGCAATCATGATACTAATGTATAACGATTTATTTCTGTCCATAGCCATGACTCACTCTCTCTATATTTGACCGAAAATCACTATTAAATACAGATACATATAGGACTGGGTACAAAACTGATTAACATATCTTACGTAATAGAGATACTCTGTTCTTTATAATAAGCATAGATCAGTTCTGAGGGAAGAACTATTAAGCATTTAAGATTCAATTCGATTACAATTTTAGCAGTCTGGTGTTTTAAAGTATGAAGGTATTACATATAGCCCAGGATCTTTGTACAATAAACTGCTCCATAGTAAAATCTGTAACTCAGAAATGGCTGACATCATATTAAGCCACCACAATGTTACAGAGCAACAGTAGTTTAGCCCTGTGCTACTTTTGTTATACCATATTGATATATATTTGAAGAGATAGTTGTGTTATATTGATTTTACTAATTGATTTTATTCTCATTACAGCCCAATCAACCGAATACAAGCCACCCATTTTGAGCGCGGGTCTTATTGGCACCGACAAAAGGTCACGTGGTAACGGTTTTTTGTTCTACCTCGATGGGGGAAATATCAAAGCAGTGGTTAGAACAGAGAGACAACAAATAACCTTGTCAACTCCTTACGATCATACTAAGTGGACTCATATTACACTGATTATGACCCCAAATCTAAGAGTGGCTTTATATAAGAACGGAAAGCTGGTTGCGAGTAAATCCAATGGCGAATCCAGGGAATTTCAATCAGCTGAAATAAAAAACACATACCTAGCTGTTTTCAGAAACTTTGCAGAAAATAATCGCCCTCTGTTTGGAATGATGTCTTTATTAAAAGTTTGGTACTCCGCACTTTCTAGCAGAGAAGTTTTTGAGCAATATCAGAATGGTAAGTATATTACGCAATAAGATAAATACAGCACGAAAATTTACAATGTTTAAATTATAAGCATCTTAAGAGGTATCGTTTCAGAAGGATTTCTAAATTGTACAAACCTTTGCAATTAATAGCTTTTTATCTCTGAAGCTGACTATAAAGCTTTGAAGTCCACAAAACCTAACTCAGTTTGATTACCTAGCTAGTTTAGCTGGTCCAAGAACATACATAATCAAACGCTAATTGCTTCGCCTTATTATATCACCTATCATCTCCGCACTTCTCACATAAGTAACGGAACATTGGGACGAGGAGGGGAGGAGGAGAGGGTGCTTACGCCCAATAATTCCTCTTCAAGAAATTGAAGAAGGTTTTAAATCCGCAAAAAAATTAAAAAGGTTGGATTTTTAAGGAATAATACCCCATCCTCGTCATTTCTTTAAGGGAAAATTACATTGGTTAGTAGCCTGATAGCATAGATCGGTGATACTTACTGATTACAAATTTGTCTTAGCACAGATACTCAGTTGTTATCTACTGTAAGATCTCTTAATCAAGGCTTTTCAAGGCTTATCAGAGCTCCCGATACAAATATTTGATATCAGTCACTGTTTGTCAATGTCTTAATAGAAAGCAACACGATGAGTTAGTCAATTGAATTATCGTATTCAATTTTTTTTCACATATGCATTATGGATATTGCATGTCATTGTAAGTTGCCATAAATGAGATGGACGTGACAGGGAGCCAGTATAACTGTATTGTAGCAATGCAAGGAATTGTGTTACTTTCTTTCTCATTTGTTTTCATCAATTTTTTTCAACACAACACGGAGTTTCGACAACACCTTGAGCATTACCTTTAAATTAACTTTAGATAGTTATTTTCCTACACAAACAACTCTCTACCGAAGCACTTCAGGGATTTATCTCAACTAAGTTATCAAGTGCACCAATACGGCATAGGGTCATCATTCCAATATAGGCCTCAATGCTTACAAGAAGAAGATAAAAAATGTCATTATTCTTCTCCAAAGGCCTATTATTTGGAACTCGCTACCAAAACATGCAACAAAATCACGGACTATTACTTAATTAAAAAAAGGTTGACTTATTTTCTCCTACAAAATTAATACAACTAAACTGTAATGTAACTTTGCTTTGGAAGGAACTGAATTGTTTATTTTTAAACTATCTGCTATATAATATCTTTGTAAACATTACGTATTAGTTATTGGCTTTGTGTTTCATCTAGTGCAATCAATAAAGACTCGAGGAGGCTTTGCCTTGCAACCCGTAAAGTTTATCAAAGGTTCCCTTGCAACACTTGTAAAGAAATAGAAATATAAAGAAAACAATCAAAACTCAAAAGTCGAAAATCGAGTTACGAAAGTAGCATATATTTGGTAATATATTGAAATATGTTGTATGTACAAAGTGGGAACAAATATATATGAATGAGTGAACGAATGAATGGATGAACATAGGTCAGCAAAGCAAATCATTCTGTAAAAGAAAACGGAAATGTATTTTCCAACAGAATCAGCTAACTGTCCAAGCTATAATTGTGCTCTAGAGCAAGATGAATGCTCTCTGACATCACGATGCTTTTCAAATATCAACTTGTTTGCCACTTCGTTTTTATCGTTGTAGCCAGACCAGATATGCACTGCGGTGATTTTAAGGATATGGAAGCAATTTCGTAATTTCCTTAGTTATGGTCACAACCAAATATTTAAACGGCCTTATATGCCTAACTGATCTCTATTACAGTTGGGAACCTGGTATTTTCTTTCTAGATTAAAGGTATTCTCTGTGTTACGCTTTGGATGCAAATGCTGAAACTTTGAATAAAGTAACATATGCTATATTTTTATCGTTTCTGTCAATGAGTGTATAATAAGGATGATACAGCATTCGATCCATAATCTGTGTAGAAAAGTGTGCACCGTAACGTATTTTTTAGAAACGATTTCGTGATTGTAATTAGTTCTTTGAGGGTTGTATTTCATCGTTTTAAGATTACAGTGTAAACTAGATTTCATCTCTTATTGTGTTTTTATGTCGTGTAGAAACAATCAACTTCACATTCCTGGATAAGAAAGACACACAGGCCTGGACATTAGAATCATATTGTAAACACGCCTATTCTCCCTGTGGAGATGTGACTTACAAAATGGATCGAGGTACATATTTATTTTATCACTAGAACTTCATTTATCTTGAGAGTCTTCGTGTTTTTTTCTCGTCTTTTACTCCTACTTTTCTTTTGATATTACCCGACGTTGAAAACATGTCTGAAAGTAGTGTATACTTTTCAAAGCACAGAAAATGTAATTGAGTGCTTTTCCAATTTTGCACTATCTGTTTCGCAACCTCTACGCACGATTGAACGCCGGTTATCCTAAAATTATTTATCGAGGGACAAAAACTTCATTGTCAGGTTGAAACTTGACTACTACTTTAGTTTGTCAATTGCCAATCATTAGCAGTGTTGGCATCAGCATCAACAAAATGAGATATGTTTAATTCAGTGTAACAGAAGGCCACATGATAGAGCAACAGTCAAAATACCACTAGGTTGTAGATTCAAATCACAGCAGATACATTCATCATTTCTATAATCAACACTTAGGGTCACTACGGGATACGGGTTTAGAAATCGGCACTTTTGCATTCAGGCACAAATTGTACGTGAGAATATGTTTTTAGCGATTTGCAAGCCCAATACATTCTGAAAGAAAGTGGGAGGATATTTTTAAGAAAGGTAGCCATAATGCGTACATTGATTTACAAATGCGTACCGTGATGTACAAAGGTAGCCACAATGTGCAAATTATGAGAGCTTATTCCCGTGACATATCATGAAACATGAGTCCTGCTGAGAGTTAAAGCTAGTTGGATGAAACTTGCAGACCACCGTTTATTGACGCTGTTTATCGGGTATTTTGCAAAACGTTGAACAGGTGTCATTGACATAGTTACATTAAAGGCCACAGCCAAACAATCTGTTTTGGGAGGGGGAGGACTCGAACTAATTTGGAGCTTTTTTTAGGATCCAGTGTACTTTCTTAAAAAGGATGTATGGAAGCATTTGTAAGTAATTAGGAGCACGTGAGGCCAGATCTCTAGGCTTACTATGCCATTCGAAATATGTTCCGAAAAGCTGAAGTTGTTTGCGTACTTTAGGTAACTAAGAAAGATAATAAGACCGGTAATTTAACTGTCAATATACTATTTTAAGTGTTGTTGACATGTCATTAGTTGTAGGGCTTGGGCCGAGTTATGTGAAACCGCAGGTCGCCCCAGCTATCTTACAAAGGATTGTGTGATTCCTCAAGATATATTGTTTTCGGAGATAGAAGTAACGAGTACGTCTTGCATTTCTGCTGTCGTGTGTTTACATATATTCTACTTAATTAGCGTCTAACTACTTTAGTCGCGCTATAGTATGCAAAGCATCTGGCAACGTATAAACGGAATGTTAGAAATGATGGATGAGGTCAGCTAGTTTGTCTCTACTACCAGCTTATAAAAAGAGACATGTGGAAAGTGTCATCAACCTTGTAGGTACCCTTTGCTTTTTTAGTCAACATTAGGCCCCCTGTCGCTATTCCACTATAGAATTCACTGGATTTTAATGATCCTGTTTGTACTTAATGGGCCTCCAATATTTATTGTGCTTCTCTGCTTCAGTTCAAAGTGGAAACCTATTGCAATTGAATATTCTCTTATTCAGCTTGTTGTCTTTCATTGATCGCAATGGAAGCTGCATATGTCTTTAATTATTCGATACTAGTTGAATGTTCTGGCGCTGCCCGGAGGCTTAGCCTGCAAATTTTGTTTTCTGTATGTGTAGGAATGCCGCGTTGGCAAAAGAGAACCTACAGACATTGCCCTCCCCTTTCTGTCGCAGATTTTCAATGAACTTAAAAGTCTTTAACGACATAGGCTTGAGTTCTTGTCAAAGGACACCACCAGCCTGCAATATGCTCATAAGACGTTTTTATTCAATTTTCACATAATAGATAAGTACATTCCAGCGTGTAGATTGCACTTGGAATTCAGTCATAAGACACATCCGGGAATGCAAACCCGCTAATAAGCTGACCCTGGTTCAGCAAAGTTTCCATACCAAGCTCCATAATGATAGGCAAAACGGTGTGGTTGCCTATTCCGTTTACAGACATCTGTTTACACACACATCCGCTCACACACACATCCGCTCACACACATCCGCTTACACACACACATCCGCTTACACACATCGTTTACACACACACATTAGATAAATGAACAAAAATATTTCCAAAACATATTGATCTATAAAGCAATGTACGAAGGTCAAAGCAGTCTCATTGTCTGTTCTAGAGCATAGGGGATATGAGGTATTGGGTTTTTATTTGGTGATATAGGATGGTCAATTACTTTTCGCGCCGTGCTTGCCTTCTCCTGATAATGTCAGAAACATATATATAACTCAGAAGAAGGAATTATATTCCGAAAGCTCAGGCTTTGAGAAACCAGTTGTTGTTTCTTTTGTAAATAGATTTTTAACAATGGTTTTAGCTCTGTTTTTTTAATTGTTTTTTTAATTGTATATATATATATATGTATATATACCTGGTTTTGTAGTAGAAGATATGATTGTTCGGTCGCCATGGGCCCTCTATTAGCTAGACCAGATTTTGCTAACTCGCCTCATCACGAGCTCCGTTATTGAAAGCACACTGGCGATCGTTTTTACTTTCCTGACATTGTTCTCCAATCGCGTGTGAAAGATGCAATCTGACTGATGTAACATCCTTTAACTTTATGGCACCAATGACCAGCAATTCCTGCCCGAAAAAAACCGATAATATGATAAGTGATACTGAAAAATACTAATACTAGCATATATTTTGACCATTAACCATCTTAAGCTCTGCTTATCCAGTTGTACATTTATAGGGAAAGGCCACTTTGCCATGGCAATTGAGTGAGTAGATAATCTAGGCAGTATTTTTTAAAAAATTATTTTGACAAAGGGGAGAATAAGGTGTTTTACGTTTGAGATGCACGTCCTCCCTCACCACTATTCAAAAAAATATAAAGATTTTTTTTGAATAGAGGTGAGGGAGGGTGTGAATCTCAAACGTCTTTGTATGCCACAGTGACCACCGTTTACTTCTCAACAGCTCGATAAGTAGCGTCGTTTCTGATGATGACTTTTGCAAACAAGAGGTCTGTTTATGAAGGTGATCAATTGGTGACAAAAGATGCTTGACGTTCAGTATGATGAATGGTTTCTTCGACTTGACGAGTCCCCTAAACATAGGAACCAAAGTGTTCAAGTATTTATTACGTTTGCCTTAGGAGCTTCACTCTTCTAGTTCTTCTTCCTGAACGTTCCGTCTTTTATCATTTGTAAACATATGCTTGGTCCCAGGCAATTCAACACGTCCCAATATAACCTTTCCTTCTTAAACGTCAGTACATAAACGTTACCTTTCTATGCATGCACAAGCCCTCTACTTACCATATCTATCATGCTTTAAGTCATGATGTCTTCAAATGCACTCAAAACACCTTTTTTCTATTATTGCTTTGTAGTCAAGAGAACTCCAAGGAGTACATTTGTGTCGTTTGTGTCACGCAGCATTTATAACCGAGATACGAAAAAATGTGAAGTAAGGACAACGGATTATTACCTTTGCAAAAATAAACAGATAAACTTACAAGTAGTAGCCCTGGCGTTTGAAGCTCTGCAACTGTCAAAGACAGAGATCATTCAATATGCCTACGTACATCTACACACCACAGGGGTTATTAAAACTCCTTTAGAGATTTCAATCAGCATGCAAATTCCAGAGGCTGAATCTGACCCATGTCCACAAAGTGATCTACGTAAATACCTGTTTCCGTATGTCCGAACCAGAAAGTTGGAGTCTATCAAAGGGAAGTATAAATCGCCAAATTTTGCAAAAGTGTTACGGAAAGCAATGGAAGTAGCTAGGACGAAGAACCTGCGTTCAAGACTTGCATTGCTACTGTGGTTCGATACAAAAATGGAAACCTGTAACGATCAGGATCTGCAATTTAACTTTTCAAAGTCATACCTAGAAATAAAGAGCATGTCAAATAGCCCAGGTAACGTAGTTCAGCAGGATCGTAGCAACGGAGGGGGACAGGAGGCACAGCCCCCAACGCTTTGACAAATATTGTTACGTATCAATTTACTGAGCACTTTGTTCGTTTAGACAACAGCTCCCCCTCTCTTTAAAATCGTTGCCACGACCCTGGTTCTGTATTGATTATTCTGTATTTACTCTACGTAGCACTGGAAGGGGGAGGAGGCACATGTCCTACTTTTTGACAAGTATTGTTACATATCAATTTACTGAGCATTTTGTTCGTTTAGACAACGGCGTCCCCTCACTTTTAAAGTCGTTGCCACGACCCTGGTTCTGTATTGTTTTATTCTGCATCTATTCGTCAATTAATGATACTGATTAAATGTGCGTTTAACTGGTTGTTTGATCAATTGACAGAATTATTTGTTTTTCTGATTGGTTTATTAATTAATCGTGAATTTTTAGATATAGTGCTATATTGATG
Source organism: Carybdea cf. marsupialis auct. non (Linnaeus, 1758) (assembly GCA_010016065.2). Classification (NCBI taxonomy): domain Eukaryota; kingdom Metazoa; phylum Cnidaria; class Cubozoa; order Carybdeida; family Carybdeidae; genus Carybdea; species Carybdea cf. marsupialis auct. non (Linnaeus, 1758). The sequence goes on from JAAAKL020001253.1 coordinate 30,822, forward strand.
AGATTCCGATACCATCTTGTTTTACTATGACCAGATTATTATTTGACCGATTTATTGTTTGACTAACTGAGGCATAAATTTACAAATCAATTCATTGATAGTATATTTTAATACACTGACTTACATGCTCACTAAGGAAGCAGGAATTGTCAACTTACGCATTTTAATTGCCTTGTCTAGTTTCAATTGTTAACATGATACCACTGATACTGTATGTAATCATCCTCTGCCCAGGTTACTACCTAGCTGTAACATCATCAAGTCCACTGAGTTACAATAAAGGTTACTACACAGATTATACGCATGCGTCTTACAACTGTTTGAGCTTCTGGTACTATATGAACGGACCTTCCATTGGTCCCTTCTCTGTTCATGCTAAAACTAGCACAAGAACAGTTGTGCCTATATTCCGCACATTTGGGAGCAAAGGAAATGTGTGGACCCACGTGTCTGTACCAATTTCATCTTTTAGGAGCACAGGGACTTCTACGGTAAGACGCCATTAAGTTTACGTTTTGCTTACTTAAAAAGTATAACTAGTTTGCAACTACATTTCGGGTTTTTGGTACTTTTAGTTTTCACTCAGTGTTTTACAGGTACCTTAACACAAATATCGAACATTTCCCTTCCGAATGTAGCAGCGATGGGGCAGTCAAAAGAAATGATACAAAAGTCCCCCAGATTACCACTTTTATGAAAGTTATGGGGTTATTGCGTATTTTAGTGGCCTAAACACTCTATTAGTTCAGCTGTTTCAAGCCATTTTTTCCCAAGTAAAAGCTTATAAAAACCGTCAAGTAAAATTACTTTCACAGGTTTTCAAGATAAACAGGAAATTCTTGAGTGCAAGCTGAATTCTAAAATATTTATAACTACTTTGAATTACATTGTTACCTTCCAGTCATTGTGCAGTTAAACCATAAAATTTCCTGTGTGTCATTTAATAATCATCAATTTATTAAAACATTTGCACGCCCATCCTATTCATTTCACCTTGCAACAAGTAACAGTTAACTTTAGTTAAGATATTTTTCTTCTTTTACACTCCATTTTCGTCAGTGGTGTACATAAATGCGTAGCTTCTTTTTGTAAAAGCCATTGTTTTCACTATTCTTGTACCCTTTCTTGATCTGTAAAAATGTTGTCAGTTAACCTGTTTCAAGGCATTTCTGTTTATTTATTCCAACCAAGTTAAAAAGAGTGGCAAAAGGTACCCCTCCCCCCCCCCCCTTGATAATGACAATTTCTTTCCCATTCTATTGTTAGCTAAAAATTTGAACATGCAGTAGAGAAATGTTGAGCGGT
>JAAAKL020001254.1:0-32125 GCA_010016065.2 Carybdea cf. marsupialis auct. non (Linnaeus, 1758)
AACTTCTGAACAGTAATACATCACACACTGAAACTAGAATGAGGGTGGGGATGGGGGTGCATAAACTTCTGAACAGTAATACATCACACACTGAAACTAGAATGAGGGTGGGGATGGGGGTGCATAAACTTCTGAACAGTCTACAACCAATCAACAAAACACTAGGCAAGGCAAACATTAGAGGGGATGACCAAGAATGTTTACAACATCTAAAAAGAGTTCTTTCAAACTTATGTCTAGCTGTAATGTCGTTATTTATATTTCTGTGCGCTCCAACGCTGTAAATGCACACTTCTCTTGCTAAGTGCTCACACTTTCCATGAACACCCTCTCATACTCGTATATATTATATTTGTAACTTTTACATGCGACGTCCCGGAAATCACTGTTGTCATTATTCTTAGGTAGGGACGAAACGCTGTTTAAGATAATTGCAGGCCTTCCACTTTAAATTTAACAATTTTTTTATGGACTTAAGACATTATTTGTTGAATTTTTAAGACATTTTTGAACAGTTTGCAGTGATTATTATGACATTTTACGTTATTCATTTGTCATTTGAAATATCGTCCTTTCCTTCCCTTCCCTTCCCTTCTTTACAACATTGATTAATATTAAATTTGGATTTGGAGCTTTCATGTTGGAAAAAATGCTCGAAAATGCACGTTATCCCAAAATGTGACGTCACCATCAATTCTAAACATCACAACTCTTGAAACACTTCTCAATCCAGAAGATTCTCTCTCCAGAACATGAGGAATTTATACTCAACAGTAGTTACAGTAGCCCCACAGGCTCTATTTTATGTTAATCATCCGAGTAAATGTACGGTTCATACATTTGTAACGTGTGTGAATCTTATCTGTAAGTCTTTGCATGCGAATCAAGGGTCCCCTATACATCTTTTGAAGCCGTAAGCGACAGATTAGTAACAGTCCAGATTTGGCACACAGGCCACGGTTTGCCCACCCATAGGCTACATTAAGTAACAATGATGCCTCCGAATCCAATAATGACGGTCAGAAGTGATATGACAAGTTCATGGAGACTAAAGTTGGCTATTATACAAAGTTCTAAGTATTTAGGTGCGCTAGTAGGCAGGGCAGACGTCAGAAGAAAAATTAAAGAGGTAAAGAAGCTGGGGCAAAATTTACTAAGTTATGAGGACATCCTGAATGAGGCTTTTAAAAAATCTGCTTTAAAATTCTAAGTCAGCTATGATTAAACAGCAAATGTGCCGATTTATGGTACTTTCAGCAAGCTTACTGTATTTTCGACTATCATAAGGGAATCGTTTTTCACACAGAGGTGTGATTAGGTGTGACTGGTAGTGACACCACTGAGTTGTTTGCAACGAAAAGTTCTAGAATACATGACATAAGGCACGATGAGCAGCTACAAACGACGGCAAGAACCTGTTTCAATTTTTCATAGATTGTTCAGAGGTTATATCATTCGTAGTAACAATTCATATCTTTAAACCATACAAACGAATTTAAAACCTTTTACAGCAGTTAGGAAGGCGGGTTCTTATGAAGGATAGGATAAATGAGGACGAGGGCGGAGCATTTGTCAAATTCTTGGAAATGTTATCTTTCTTAAGTGTACACTGATTGGTTATGGACGACATGTGATACACCATCACAACTGATGGACCTCGTGTGCAGAGTCACCCCAAGTGTTATCGAAGCAAAACAGTAAAGAGAATTGGAGAACAGACTTCAGTGAATCTACGCTTTAAACTGTTGACATTCAGGCTCTCGTGAGAGACCTCGTCTCGATTTCTCGTAGATTCTGTTAAAAGAACGTTTACGTAATTTGTCTTACGGTCCAGATCTCATTTTATAAACAATCGTGAAACAGACATACCAAGATCGCATTATGAAGTGGTTCCTATTACGTTTTGTCTCTGCTTACTGATCTCAGGAGCACCGAACAGACAATCAAACCGCAGGTAGATACCGAAGTGAACCTTGACCCAGTTACATTATTCGAAGACGTTTGACGATAGCTACAACACATACTGCTATCACTCACGTGACGAGCTCAGCGGACTGCCTATAAAACTGGAAGGTGGTACGAGGCTATAGTTGCTATTGAGGAAGCTTTACACTCCATTTCACTCTATATTGCGAGCTCAAAATAAAGGTGATTAGGAGCCATAAGAATGATCAAAAACATTATTTGCTGGCTAAATATCGTTTTAGGTTCGTACGACAAAACAAAACAGATGATTGCCAATAATTGTAAACTTTACATACTTGAAAAATACCTTTTGAAGCAGCTTGGCAGACGATGTAAAGTTAAAACTACGACATTTGAGAAGATCCGCAAGTACAAGAAGTGAAATTAATTTGTTGTTGTTTTTTTGTTGTTGTTGCTGTTGTAAAGATGATGACGATGGTGATGATGACTGTTATGATGATGATGATGTTAAATTATAATTAAAAATAAAAGGCAATTTTAACATAACATTGAAACTGCTTTTTTTCGCAACACTGCCATGACCTTCTCTAAATATTCCCCAAAATATAATATATACTAAAGTATTTTGTAAAACTCCACAGAGACGTGAACATTCTACAATGAGCTGGATGTTACACATAATTTCTGGTGATCTGTATGCAGTTATAGTAAAATCTACTCAGGCAAAATAATTATCCGACATCAGTACCAAATTATCTCAAATATCTTTAATCAAAGAAATTTGTTTTAATTGGCAGTTCCTCTAAGCTATACATCAATCATCGCTAAAACATAGATTTTATAACATATGGATTGGAAACACGAGAACGAGGACAAAAGTTATTATAAAATCTATGGCTAAAATAAGGTATCAGTATCATATATCTGGAGAAATGCAAGAACGTATGGGGGGTGAAGAATGCAGCGGACGTCAGAAAAGGATGGAGAGAATTAATGCATTAGGCCTGACGTTAGGTAAATACCTAAAGATGTAGAACACGATAAAAAATAAGAAATGGCTTGGTTAGCAATGACAATCAACAAAAATTGTTACCAGCTCAGTTTCTGCACTATGACGCAGTTAAAAGTAGGCCTCTTGCATATATTTTGAGGGAAATGCCATTTTATGCCATTCTATAAATAGCAAAGGCCTCTTGCATGCTGAAAAATGTTATCGTTACAAAGACGGAAGTTAAGAAAAGTAGGTAACGCGGACTATTGAATCAGTTATTGTGTTCTTAACCGTCTATGCAGCATGTATCTTCTTAGAGTATAGAAAGTTGGAAAGGAAGATAAACATCTTCAAGAAAGGGGAGAGGCGCAACAAGAATCTGCATGGACGGGAAAATAGTTGCCCCGAAGCTAACTACGCTGGTCATAACAAACAAAAATAGAACTTCGAGGAGATGTGCTTTAGAATAAGTATTGCAAAGAACACTTTCAAATTCGCGTTTCACGACTTTATTCTGTGTATCATTTCATAGTGCGGAGACTTCAAAAACTGAGTTGCTATTTAAATCATTGCGAAGTATCTCACTGTTCGCTATGGTGGTACGAAGTGATGAAGTAATCTAGTCGAAGAACCTAGTTTTTGTCGTACGTTTTGCCCCACCCGCTTTTCAAAGACCGACTGCAGCCCTGATATGAGATAGAATATATATATAACTCTTACTTAAGTTATTACTTTAGGATTATTTTAAGTTTACACGTAAGCTTAAAGTTATTACTTTAAGGTTGTTTTACGTTTACACCTAAGTTTAAAGCTATAACTTTAGGGTTGTTTTAAGTTTACACCTACGTTTAAAGTTATTACTTTAAGTTTGTTTTACGTTTACACCTAAGTTGAAAGCTATAACTTTACGATTGTTTTAAGTTTACACCTACTTTTAAAGTTATTACTTTAAGAATTTTTTAAGTTTACACTGCAAAATGAGCAAGCACAACCTGGGATCCTTAGCTCAGAACAGTTCTTATTGATAGTGATCTCGATAAGGTGTCGTGATGGCAGCACATAAAAAACTTTGACTTTTCAAATGAAAATACGATTAAGAAACAAAGACCGTGTTTATGTAGCCTGTTATCAGAAACCTTACGACTGGGTATATGTCTCAAGACGCCTTTCTCGATAAAAAATCGCCTTATTTCGACTTTGAGATGGAGACCCGCTAAACGACTTCAAATGTTTCGCTTGCTCTATTAATGAAACTAATCTTATTTTACTCATTTCTTCACGTACCACTCTTCCCGATCGTAATTTAATTTCCTCCACGGAAATACCTTCATAACACGGATACTGCTTGCCAGTACTGAGTAATAATAACCCAGAATATCTTGGGGGCAAAGGAAGTAAAGGCAGGTTTCATACGCCGTCGCAACTATCCTGTACTTTGTTTCGTATAGAAGTCGGCAATGTGTTTGAAATCGGTTCGTTACGATGAGATTTCTCTCTTTAATGTAAATCAATGATATTCAACATACCTAACCCATGTATGACGTTATTAAACATTTGACAATCTCGTGATAACATCGTCATTCATTAGAGTATAATAAAGCTGTCAATAAAAGTTGGATCGAGTACTGAATACTTTTGTGCCGGGGCTTACTTGAGAAGGATGCACCGACTGCTTAAGAATTTCTAGCTAAAAGTGTAGAAATCGGTCTTGTCTAATTCTTAAAATTTTCTTGCTTCAGATTTTATTAAGTTCTAAGATTCTTGAACGGTGCCTTAGGAGAAATGGTAGACAGCGTTGTTTTTGAAATCCACGGGGCTGCACTACCTCTTTCAGTTGCCAAATGATGTACACTATGTTGCCCATAACTGTGTAAGCTCCCCACACGCCAATTTAAAATTCTACAATATATCCTATTCTACAATGGGTTTATTTATAAGACACATTGATGTGGGCATTGGTAAGAGGATGTAATACGTTACGTGGGCATTGGTACAGCACATAAATCCGTGTATCACTTTTCGGAAGGTCGGACGGTATTTCGAAGGGTTTTTATTCTTTCATTTTTAAGAGTCAGAATAATTGCTTGTATAATAAAAAATACATATATATTTTTTTGCTTCTATTTTTTAAAAGTCATAACTACGGGCCGTGTAAAAAAGGGTCACTAGATACCTTCTGTAGCGTAGAATGCAGACTAATGAGCTATCAACTTCTAGTTTGAAACCTAAAACACGGTCAAAAGTTCAGTCGTTGGTGTAATTATGATCATAGTACCAGCGTGAATTTCTCTCAAGACAAGCACTTCGTTAATGACGAAGACTGAGGCGAAGAAATACAAGAAGTACTGCTATCAACCGCAACGAGAAAGACACCTACTACTTTAGCACTTTTCTTTGCCATAATTATTACTACAGTAGAATTAAACGTATCCTATATACGAGCAAACTTCGAAACACGAGGTTAGAAAAGTACGCGAAATTGATCAATCAAAAGATGAAGAATTCTTTACCGACTTCAAAATTGGAAAGTTAGCGGGACTAAATTTTATTAATCCGATGAGGTATGTCAAATACAGTGGAATCGTCTCTTTTATGGGCTAGTTTTGTTTTAAGTTTTGATACCCAGTTACAGGAAGTGGGGCACGTTGGAATTATGTAAAGGAGGCAGAGCGCAAAGAGTGGCTTGACGTATCGCTAGGTTCAGCGTTCGTGTTCGTGTTCCTGTGCGTGTTCGTGCGCGTCTGCGGGCAGTTTTGCCACTATTTTTTTAATGTTTGCTGCAAATTATGCATATTTAAACCAATTTTTCATTATCACATCCTGCTATCTAAAAGCAGTGATATTCTTTAAAATTGAAGAACTTGACTCTATTACGATACCGCGAGGGGGTTATGACCCTACCCTCCCTCTCTTACTACCCAAATGTCTACTACGAAGGCGATTCCAACAACGAAAATGCGCACATCAGAGTTAACTCTGGTCTAGGTCGTCATAGTCCCTGCTTCTTGAAATCTTAAACTCTGTACTCGAGTAAGTAGGACAGTAGGAAAGGTACGAGTAGTTGCAAATAGTAAAGTCAACCGGATTGTATCATTTTTATGTCTCCCAATACTTTCCCAACTACAAGTGGAGAAACGTTTTATTGATTGTGTAATTCCGGAAAAGTAGAGGAATTTGTATGCTTGCTGCGAAATTGATCGAAAAGAAATAAGGGTCTGGCGCTATTAATGATGAACAAAACGAAATACCAATGATGTTGAAGGATAGCCGTAAATGGTTGATGAGTTTTTAGAAAGTGCTGTTTACAATCCAGGCATCCTCCCCCTAATCTACTTGTCCTTCCCCTCCCCCCCAATCTGCTTGTCCTTCCCCTGGCCCAATGCTTGAAGGTAGAAGGTGCTGGAAATCAGTGTATTAGTTCTGTTTTTATCTGAATTCCTATCCTACTGTTCTTGTATTTGCTGTAGTGAATGTTCATGTTAACAAATCATTTTCCAATACAGAATGTTAGATTGATGGTAACACTGAAACATCTTAAAAATGCTTAAGATAAATTTTTGTCCATCTGCTTTCCATTGGGAGAAGCTGGGTTTTTCACAGGTGGCTGAGTCCTGTGGCCTCCCCTAGCTACAGGCATGATGATATGAAAGATTCTATTTTCTAGTTACTACTAACATTAGTGTTGAATAATGTTGGCACTACATATTGTCACATGGTTGCACAAGCTCAATCAACAAATTTGATTTGCATAATTGTTCAGCCAACGGTCTGAAATCTAAGTGTTATGCATTAGTATCATGAGAGCAAAATCTCATGATAAGACTCTGATACCCAGTGGCAGTTTTAGGGTATGGCAGACGGGGTGGTAGCCCAGTTACATCAATATCTCCGTTTTCAAAAAGCTTTCTCAGTAATTTCAGAAAGGATGAGGAATCACAACTAACCACACAATTAGAACCAGAACCCAAGAAAATGTCAAAGCCCACAACAAAAAGATACGGGTGTCTGTGATTTTTATCGTATTCAATGTGTACACATGCTGCACTTCATATAAAAATTATTCCACATGATAGGCACTGTGAAAGCCCCATATTATGTGAGTTATGTGGGTTGAGGAGAGGAGATATTGAAAATAATAGGCCTACTTGTCTTTAGTAGGGCCCCATGCTGGAAAGGTGCCCAGGGTCGCACACACTGGAAAACACCCCTGCTGAAATATCGATGTGAAAGGGGTAATAATAGCATGATAGGGAACCTAATGATGCCTCTCATTTTCACCTTTTAAAAAAAGATCTGTAATCTCTTTTGGCAGCTTAAATGTAATCCATGGATGTGTGTGCAGCAACGGGTTGCAAACATTTAAGAGCCTAGAAGATTATCAATCACCAAGCTCCTTTAAGACACTTCTCAAATATTCACAAAAACTTCAAGTCTTATTATGTTGGTTGGTTATCGTAATTGTAGGCTAGAGGTTCCACATAGAACTGTTTAGGAAATGTACAGTTAGTACAGGTAATCAAGCAAAAGAGGTTGGCATGTGGGTTCCAATGTGTTTATCTTTATTTAATTCTATGAACTGCTCCTAGTATGTGAAAAAATGACTGTTGCTGACACTGCTTGATTTCATAGGCTTGCAGCTCTAAAACACACTTCGCTCCCTGGCATTAACATGCCCGAGGCCTAATTTATGTTTCCAAGAGATAATTGTTTGTTACGGTTTGCCAGCATGGCAACCTTGATGAATTGCTAAACTGTCTTCCTGCTGGATATGTAGGGGTTTGTGTGGGTAACAAGTGGGCCTACTGTCAATGTTCAACGAACTGTTGGTATGAAAGATGCATACTGCATGAACACTAGTTACATGCTGACAAATAGCAGTGTTATATGGAAGAAGAGTAAATGCTCACAATCAGAATAAAGAGATCACACACCTGTAATCATGCTCTGAATAAGTTTCTTGATCGGCTTGTATTTAGATGTAAAAGAAATTGTCCTCAAAACTTGGCAGATTAGTTCTTTTCTTAAGTCTGATTTACTTTCCTTTGGTGACTAAGATTCAATTTTGTTCAGTAAAATTTCTTTAATTTGTCAAGTTTGATTGACTTCCTTCAACACCACTGGGCTCCTGCCTTCCAGCTTTTTCAGTCTGATACCAGATGGAGATTAAATTTCCCAAGACATTTGTTTTGTAACAGCATCTGCTGGACGGAACAAATGGAGGATGGAGCTGTCAACATCTCAATGTGAAAAGGAAATGTTTTGTTGATGGGATGGCGATTTTGTACCCACGTGAAAAGGGTAGTAGTATTACTGGTTTAAGATCTGACAGTTTTGATATTGTAGAGAAGTGTTGAGGTAATTGACTTGAATGATTATGCTAGATGTATGCCCCACGGACAAGGTTTATTTCTTGTACTCACTTTGACTTGTTGCTTTCTTCTAGTTTGATTTGGATCACAATGGACACATAACAACAAAAGAACTTGGTACTGTAATGAAAAGCCTTGGAGAAGAAATCCCTGGTTATAAACTAAGAGAAATAGTTGAAAATGTCGATCGTAATAAAAATGGAACATTAGAATTTGGGGAATTTATAGAAGTAAGTATCAACAGATATTTTCTCCTTTTTCACACTAGAAGTGCTATTTAGATTTGGAATACCATGGGAATTTTTTTTATTATGTTTTGATTTTTCACTGGAAAAGATAAGCCATTTGGAACCTAACCATTGACATGGAAGATGACAGGGACCTATGGTGACAGAAGCTACGTGACGCCAGAAGACAGTCCAACACCCTGGAAAGGGTCCAACGGACTCTAAATGCATGATGATGATGATGGTGATGATGATGATGAATTTTATTATTTAAATCCTGGTATTATGTATTCACTTTTCCTTCCACCTTTTTAAAACCATTGATATACAGTTATGATTTCATTCAATTATGACAGAGAATTGTGACAATACAACTTACAAAAGCTTTTAAAAATACAAAAAGAAGCATTAAAAATCTTCTCGATGGACCCCTGTGAGAAAAGTAGACTAAAATGAGCATAGGCCACCGTAGGTGGCCTTTTCACAAGTATCATATGTCTAAAATATGAAGATGTTAATATAACGATAAGTGATATTAACATTACATGGAAAAGAGTACTCGTGATCTGAAATACCACACTTGCTTTCATCATTGCTATTGGTGCCACCTTCTGGCACGTTAGATATAGTGATGTTTAGTAAAAGCCAAATTTATTCAGTGCCAAGTGATTATGAGAAAGAAATTGCAAGGTGAATCACACTCGGACATCTGCCAAGTTTTTAAAATGATTCAAAGCATTGTTTCATCTGATATGATTCTTTTAAAAATTGTAAAGCTCTTCCCGAATTGCATCATGAAAAAGAGTCCCAGTTTCCAATGTGTTGACATCCCAGGGTTTTGTTGTGTCAGCTCTACATAAGGAATGCTTTCCTTGTACATCTTAAATTATGGCATACTGGCTTAAACTCTCTTCCAAGAAATATCTATAATTTTTCATGATGTTGCCTTAACAATACCTTCCTTCCCACTCTCAAAAGCCTGGTTCTTTGGAACAAATCTGCAAAGTCTCTTTGTCACGCTTGCCATTGCTCTCAAACTCTCCAGCACATTGTCTATGGCTGCACAGTACATTTTAATGAAGGCTGTTGCAACTGGTGTAACAATTCCATTTTTTAAAGTTATAGCCAATTTCCTCTTTTCATCTGACCAAAATATATACCTTGACTATGATGTGGATGGGTTTCAATCTCCTTCATTCCTATCTGGTCCTGAATTGCACCCTGATCTCATAGTAATAAAAGACAGAAAGCTCTGTTGTTGAACTTACTATTGGATTTGATACAAAAGTGAAAACTTAGCCTGGAAATCTTTAAAATATGAATCATTAAGCAGAAAATACCTAAGTGACTATAGTTGTTCCTTCATCAGTCTAAGTATGAGTTCTATAGGTGGCATTGCTAAGAACGTTAAATGCTTCATAGACATGTAGAGTATTCGTAATATATCTAATAGTGAGTTTATTTTATAAAAGATGATTTCTTTTATTATCGGCACAACTTATTTTATCTTTTGTAAATGTGATTCGAATGGTGCAGTCTGGATTTATTTCTTTGTTAATTTTGTTCTGTAGGCGCAACTATGTCATAATCATTTTGAATATGCCATTATTCATGCGAGTATTCAAATGTAACTTGGTATGATATGAAAATAGAAATAAAGTTTAACAGGCACAACAATAACATTTTGAAAAATAAGCTACTACTAAGTCAATAGGTGGGTGGCATTATAGGGTTAGAGATTATTGTCCATTGGAATGGCATTGCCTGACGGAAAGTTATATTTATAAGGCAGAGGTGTCAGTAAATTTCACTGATGACACTAAGGTATACTATGGTATTTCATGGGGGTGGTATTTAAGACCTGGTACCATAATCACTGTAAGTTGTTTAAGAACCCAGTTTATTGCAAGGAGATTCGATTATCCAAGTTTCATCTTGGATCTCAAATCTGAATACAGGGAGTTTGATACTGGTTGGTGTGTTGTGAAAAAAGTCACAAAATTCCATAGAATTCATGCCAGATGCCATCTGTGTATTGAGGAAAAGCTTTTGTCTTGTCAAAGCTGACAAAGCAACACTTCTGTACAGTAGGTTGGAATTGTTGTCAAAGTGTTCACATGGGAGTCGTTGTAAAGTAGGAAATGTGACTTAATCCATAGAGGTTGTAAGTGAGATCAGTTCCCTGAACAATTGTCAGGAAACATGAGACACTATGTAGCAACAAATCTTGTTTTCTCTTACCACAAAGTTTTATCAAAGATTTTGCAATTGGTTCCAGATTCAGTACCCAACATTGTCTTTTGCAACCATGTTATTGAGAGAAGATGTATCAGAGAAGAATGTCTGTAGTAATTTACTGTACAAACCTCTTGCAAATCTGCGGCTAAATCAAATGAGTAGTCTTGAGTTGGGTTGCTGCTTGTTTCTTGATTGAAAATTTGGGTTAACTTCATAAACAGTTTAGGAACCAATGCAACATATCTTTTCAAACATGGGAGGCTTTTATGTCATATATTCAGTTGATAGACATTTGATTACACCTCCAAATCTTGTAGAGGTTAAGCTTTTGGAAACAGGATTATAATGAATGATGCTTTGATATTGTCATTTAGATATACAAGGCATATTCCAATAGGTTGAAGTCATCCCAATTTCAACAACTTCTCCAGAAGAAGCAAAATATTCAAGTCCATGGAGGAACTTCAGAACAGTCAGCTGAGGGCACAAAACATAGTTTATCAGATGCAGAAAAGGCTGCTTTCTCAGATTGGATAAATTACCAGTTAGCTGAAGATCCTGATGTCAAAAACAATCTACCCATAAAAAGTGAAACAGGTGAACTTTTTGATAAAGTCAAGGATGGAATTATACTCTGGTATGCAACTTTTGTATATATTAAGTTATAATGACAGGTGTTAATTTTTAGGAATTTTATAGTGTACAATATAGTGTACAATAGATTACCAGTTAACTGCCCATGCTTATATGAGTTTCTGGTTTGGTAGAAATATTTCTAAGTTTGCAAGTCCTAGTGAGCACCTGGGCCAAAGTAATCTCTCAGTAGGTATCAGATAATTGAAAAATAAACAAAACTGCCAGGGAACCTATCCTCAAAAGATCTGGACAGTTCATGCTTTTAGATGATGAGACATTGTTTGCTTGCTTGATTAACTGATTGGTTGATTAGAACAAGTTTCAATATTGTTCAGAGAAAACTGATGAATGTGTTAAGGAATATCTGTTTTTTCTTTTTGTAGGAAGATCCCAGGTCTGAATAAGTTGCCTGTCCAAATGAGCACCCACTTGTAAACGTTTGTTTTTAAATAAGTGCTGTCTCGAAAGATTCAGTTTTCAAAAAGTGCTTGGTCAGTGATTTATGGTATCTGTCCCACAGAATCACTAGTTCTTGGTCTGATGTATATTTATGCATAGATAAATGCTGGGAATGTGAGTCCAATTGTTTGGGATTTTGTGTGTATGTGTATTTATATTGTAGCATTGTAAGATCAACCAAATGCCTGTGTACTGATGACCAAGCTTGGGTATCCGATAGCTCATTGTTTAGATTTGCATTTTCTTTCTCCCGATTATAAAAAAGTTAGCTAAGTGTTTTAATTTTTCTCTATTTGGAAGGATGTGTATACATGGTTTAAAAACTGAAAGGTGTTCTTTGGTACAGACTGGAAACCATAAAAAGTTGATTATTTTTCTCCTCTGCTAGTTACTTGACTTCTTTCCAATCATTTCATAAATTCCCCATGACTTGCAAGTTAACTTGTGGACAGAGTGAACTGTTTGTTGATTGGTGAGGTGTTGTTTGGTTGATGAACTTTTGTTGGTTGATCCATTGTTGATTATTGATGAAGTTTTGCTGATTAGTGAAGTGTTGTATGGTTGATGAACTGTTGTTGATTGGTAAAGTGTTGTTTGGTTGATGAACTGTTGTTGGTTGATGAACTGTTGTTGGTTGACGAACTTTTGTTGGTTGATGCATTGTTGATGATTGATGAACTTTTGCTGATTAGTGAAGTGTTGTTTGGTTGATGCTCAGTTGTTGGTTGATGCATTGTTGATGATTGATGAAGTTTTGCTGATTAGTGAAGTGTTGTATGCTTGATGAACTGTTAATGATTGGTGAAGTCATGTTTGGTTGATGCACAGTTGTTAGTTGATGCATTGTTGATGATTGATGAACTTTTGCTAATTAGTGAAGTGTTGTATGCTTGATGAATTGTTAATGATTGGTGAAGTCATGTTTGGTTGATGAACTGTTGTTTGTTGATGCATTGTTGATGATTGATCAACTTTTGCTGATTAGTGAAGTGTTGTATGCTTGATGAATTGTTAATGATTGGCGAGGTGTTGTTTGGTTGGTGAATTGTTGTTGGTTGATGATTTGTTTTTGTCAATTAACTGTTTGTTGGTAAGTTTTATTTGTGATTCATGAAGTGTTATTGGTTTATAAATTATTGTGCATTGTTGTAGCATTGTTGACTGCTGAGTTTATGCTGGATGATGAACTGTTGCTGTTTTAAGAACTGCATGTGTTTGATGAACTATTGTTGGATGGTAGGTTGTTGTTGGGTGATAAATAGTTGCTGGTTGATGTATTGAGATATTTTCTCTTTGTAGCAAAATGATAAATTTATCTGCACCAAAGACCATTGATGAAAGGACAATTAACAAAGGAAAGTTGAATGCCTTTAAAATCCATGAAAACCAATTACTAGTTGTGAATTCTGCTAGTGCTATTGGATGCAGTGTTGTGAACATTGGTGCAGAGGACCTTTCGAAAGGAAAACAGCATTTAGTGCTTGGTCTTCTGTGGCAAATTATCAGGGTAAGTTCAGAGATTTATATATGTTATGGAAGTGATTAGAATAGAATATTTGTTATGGAAGTTGGTACCAGCTCAATTAGATCTGTAAAGGTCTTTTTTGTCATACCCAAGTCAATGTAGCAGTGTGAAAAATGTGCTCAGAATGTTTTACTTATTGTTTGGCTATTTGGACCAGTTCTACAGTTATGCATTCTGTTGGTGCATTTTTAGCAACCATAATGATAAAATTCAAATTGTTTGACCGCAGTCGAGGGCAACCTGAAGGCTACCTTTTCATATGGCTTCTGCCTAAAGGCAGGGAGGAGTGCCACTCCTCTTCCTTGTGTTTCCACAATTTGACTCCAGTATGAACTGGTTCCCATTTGCCAATCCTGGAAGGATAACCGGCTAGGTTGGCAGCCAGCTTGATGGCTCAGTTTACAAATTGATGAAACAGGCAAATTTTCAAATCTCCCTGAATGGCATTTGAAGCTAGAACTTTCTGCACTCAAAGCTGCAGATGGAACCACTGAGCCATCGTGCCGCTTGTGGGGATAATAATAAAATAAACAATTTATGCAACTTATTATAGAGCTTCAAGGAAATGATGCACTAGACAAGAACTCCGATGTCATAATAATGTTTTCCCCTTTTGATTGAGGGTTGTAAGGTAAGGAAGCCTGGGTACCCCAGAAAAGGGGATATAAAACTTTCCATCCAGGGTGTGAATACGTTTCTTGGAAATGAAGAAGTGTATTATATCAGACTTAACTTTTAAATGCACTTGAAAGATATCTGTCTGCTTCACATAAACAATTGTATCAATGCAAACAGATGTTTCAAGTCTACTTTGCCCTCCCCCCAATTCAGGCCTCTGGTACCTTTGTTAGTTCCATTTTCCTTAAGTTTTGTGAAAGTGTTTGACTTGTTTTTTGTATTTATATATTTTGTGCACTTGCTTTACATGACAGCTACGTGTGAAGAATGCCTCTTTGAGGGAATGGTGTCTAAAAGCAACACAGACATTTTGTTTGTAAATGTTGTGTGTGTTGTAATGTCTTTGCAGTGTATTGACTAAATTTGTCTAGTAAACGGCCTTGTCCTATTAAACAGTGGGGTATTGTATGCCTGCCTCACCTGACATCGTGTGTTCCAGAGCTGATAAGAACCTGTACTTGTAAATAGACGACAAGTTTGTTAAATTCCTTTTCAGACGATGAAACTATCCTGGAGAGGATTCCTGCCAAGCCAGCGACACTAGTTGCAACACTATAGGTTATTGTCAGTGAGCATGAGTACGACCCTCATGGTTGTTGTGCAGAGGCATGAAAGATGGCCTGTGCATTGCAGGTCAGGAAATTGCACAGTAAATGCATAGTCAGTGACATGCAAGCACTTGACTGGTGAATTAAAAACTATTTGCTTTCCACATCTTTGTAATCCATGTCAACATATTACGCAGGTTAGCCATTCTCGGATGGTTAGTTTTCTGCAGATTTACACAATCTTGATAAATCAATTCTCAGTCATTTTCTGTCTACTTTTTGGTAACCTTCAATGCCCCAATTTAGGGGATCTTTTCGGGTTACAGGGAACACGATTTCATGTCATTTAGGCCAAGGTAGGTCAGCAATGGTGGCAAGAGTATAGGAGCATTTTAATATGGGTGAGGGGGCACAAATTCCCTACTCTTTGAATCTGAAATATTTGGGGGAAATTGGAATTTGACAGTTTCAAGGTAGGTTTTTCTTTGCAAAATATATGAATACTGGTATGTCAGACACATATGACCCATTTTATGCACGAATATTGGCGTTCATTTGTACCTGAATTTTAACTTTCTGGACGCATCATGTTCTCCCTCTGGCCCTGTCCCGTATGCCAATGACCATGGTCACATTGATAGTAAACCTTTTATTACAGAGAGCCAGGAGTCAACTCCTGAAAGGGCACCCAGACTTGATGCTCCCATGAAATCTCATGTGTCTGAGTTTCACTTTAGCCCCTCTATTAGGGAGATCCCCTGCACAAAACGACATCATTTATGTAGTGTGCTTGAGCTGTTGAGATTAGGTAGCAGTATCAGAGGGATTATCACCAGTACTTTTATGGTAACGTCACCTAAATCTGTAATTGACTTTGTCACTTAAAATCCTTGTTCTTTGTCTATAGTTAATGTAATCGTCCTTGAAAAGACATTGTTTTCCTTACCATTAATCCAAAAATCGAGGGTGGGGGGAGGGGGTTGTTTTATATTAACTTTTCGCGCAGTACAAGGTAGTGTTGCCATTTCAAGGTATTAAGTCACTTTGAAAGGAGTAGAAATAAAAGTAAAAAGAAAAATTAAAACTGAGTTCAGAACACGTACTAATTAAAAGATAGCATTCACTCCCCTTGACGCAGATCGTCAGCCTACCACAAGCCGACCTATTCTTATGAATCCGATGAGAGAGAAGGGGTTGCAAGGCTGATCAATACCATAAACGTCTACCTGTAAATGTGGTACATGGATAACCACCAATCAGTCTCTTTTTTTTAGACATCATCTCTAGATGATTACCAGCCAAGGTTAAAGAGCTGATTATCTAACCATGTGACAGAACTGTTCCCCGCCAGACGTCATCTGGGTGCTTCTGAGTTTTATAACTGTTATTTTCTTGATCTCTCTAGACCGGACTGTTTGCTAACATTTCACTGACACACAATCCCCACCTTGCCGCTCTGCTACGAGAGGGTGAAACTTTAGAAGATCTACTGAAACTGTCACCAGAAGAAATCCTCTTGCGTTGGGTTAACTATCACCTTGAGAAAGCAGGGTCAAATAAAAGGATCAATAACTTCTCGTCAGATATACAGGTGAGTGTTTAAAGAGAGTATTAAGCTGATTGATATCTATCACGTGGTCGTTTTATGCCTTAATTACATCATACTAGGTACTTTTAAACCTTACTTGGTACTTATGCTATCCAGTACATCTGATCTGATCCAAAGATGTATCTACAAGTAAATGTCATTGGGAAACGAGCAAAATTTTGTGGAAAAACTTTTGATTTTACGTACCGGTTAGACTTGAAAGCTGCCCAGGGTATGAAACCGCCCTTATGTTACGACGTGTATTGAGATTGTTGCTGACCAAGTTTAAGTCGTATCGCCGAACAGAATTATCTAGTAATGCTGTACGGTTTGTATGCAGAGGAGTAACTCGTCACGGAACAAAATCTACGTATCAGACTTCCGATCTTGTAGCCTTGCGTAGAGCATTGGGAGTGTCTAGACAATGTCAATCTGATGCCAAAAGGACGCTTTTGCTGTTTAAACACGCCTAATGGGGACAGATATGATATACTGCATCAGAATGTTTTGTTAGGAAGCTGCACCAATACCGTCATTATTTGACTTGAGCATTGCCTAGGAATAAGCGCACCACTTAGAGATATGTTTTGTAATAAGCGCACATCCTCCAACAAGTGCAACCACTGATAATGGTTAGGGCCAATCCGTGCACATTTTTCTTAATAATTATGTCATGGTGATACCAGAAGACGGATAAGGTTGAGCAGAACATAACTGTGCAACATATAGTCTTAAATCGGCTCTTTTACACGTTACATACTTGCAAGTGATAGTGGCCGTTTATCTGCATATCACTTTGATATAATGAATTTCTGTCTTGAAGTTCTTCATGTTAACTTTTTAAAATACTGGAATCAGATTGCCTTCGTTTTGTTTTTCAAGTCTTTCTCTGTGTATCCAAGTGTTGTAAGTGTTTTGTCAAATTTTGTGCTAAGCGCACTTTCTGGAAGATACATATTCCCCGAATAGAATAGAAGAATAGAATTGCTTCAATCTAATCATTACGAGGCCAGAAAACATCAAAGTAGTGGAAAGAGGTCTTCGTTGAAGCTTGGTAATCTGACTCTGGTATGGTGGTTGAAGTTTTTGGCATATTATAGATTTGAAGTTTGTGTAACATTGGTCTTGTTTAGGATTCCGAGGCATATGCCGTACTGCTACACAGAATAGCTCCTGAGGCAGATATCGATAATCCCGGACGTGTTCTGTCGGTAAGTGTGCTTTTTTATATTTGCAATTGTGGTAAAAGTGTGCGCTTTGTACACGTTACTGTTCAGTGGCTCCGAGCCACTGATCTCCAAATAACACTGGGTCGAACATCTTCCGTCTCAAAGTGAGGTTAGTCGTTAGACGCTATTTCAGTCCTCATCAAACAAAGCTTATAAACAATATTGCGTAACGTAGGGGATCTTCCCACGCTATTTTAACTACCGCGGACCAGTACTCGTTACTACACTTTTCCTTGTTGGAAACGATGGGAAGCTCGATCCAGTCTTTTTTAGGGATCAGTGGTCCGGACTCATTCTGGCGGTCCGCTGAAGCTTCCGTCTGTCAAAATTTTGCCACTGCTCTATGCAGCTGAATGTTACATAACTTCCGAAACCTATGGCCATTTGATCATAGACATGTATGAGGATCTTACAGGTACTACTGATCAGATGTGTTTGAAATAGGCTGGCGGAGAATGGAATTTATGCATCAGTAGAAGCGCAGAACTTAACCTGTATGTCCATCGTGCGACTTATATTTTGAGAGTCTTTTTCAGAAGCAATATTTTCTGTTTCAGGTGTATTCGCATAAACATCTTTATTAAGAATTACAATGTTCACAGAATAGTGGTAAGAGAGCTGAAAGCCTGCAGAGCCCCAGTTTCATGTTCTTTATGAGGTTATTCCATGTGAAGAAATTCCGGCGTCCGGAGGGAAAAGGGAAGAGAACTTCATCGTAGATTATCATATTAACGCGAAAAAATATTCTGTGTACTGTGTCTGTCTACAATTTATAAAACCACTACTTTCCGTAGTCACAAGAATTGCAATAGCTTCAGAAATATTTTGCCACCTAGGTGGTATAGAAAGGGTTTATGTTTTCCTCTAGGATTCACTATTAACAGGAGAGAAGCCTTGGCAACTGTGAAGGTGGCAAGGATGTGAGAAATCAGGAGCCGAAATTTAGATCTACGTGCAACTAAAACTAGACTCCCGACTGCTCCTGATTCCATTAGTATCCTATGAAGTCGTTGTCCATGTTTCAACCATAAGCAAGAGGCGAAAATGGGTTTGATACGTCTAGTGTGCGTTGGGCCACAACAGCCGGCATTGTAAGTAGCCAGCAAGCCGTAAAGAGAAGAAGAAGGGAAGGGGAACTCTTAACACAAGTTGAATGGAAAATCGATGTATTTTCGTAGATCGATGGGGAAGAACTATGTAGGATCTATGCAATAAACACGCGAGTTTCAATAAGAAAGATTCAAAGACAAATATAAGAACAGACAGCAAAGTTGTCAGAGAGATCAGAAATAAGATTTTAATTTTGGCTGCTGGTCAATTGGAGACAAGGACTTTATTATTTCTTTTGACGTCACAAATCAGGTTAGGAAATGGTACATGCTGAGGTACTATCATTAAACCCACTTTTTTATTGAACTTGAAGACAATGATCATTTTTTGCATCAGTACAATTGATGCTTTAAATTCTTTTAAAGAAACATTCAGGAGAATCTGCCCCATGATGTAAGGACAGTAAGTTGTTTAAATTTTTGTGTCAGACTTTATCCGTACATTTTGTTTACAGCTGTTGGCTACCTTGTTTGAAACGGGAGAAAAAGCTACTCGCTGGGTTAAAGAGGGGAGAGAAGGAAGCGCAGTCTAGGCCTTAGTTGTTTTCGTGAGAGAAGATCACCGAGACACAGCACTGTGTGTGCAAATGTTAAAGACAGTGATTTCTTATTTACCTTCATCAACAATTGCTCGTGATTCCGCCTTGGTAGCAACTCACCTGGATAGCCAAGGTTTAGAAAATATAAGACACTACGAAATTTAGACCCTATTTTAATTGCTTATTGTTGGTTATGTTGTCTGTTTGTTAGTTATTTAGTGCGAAAAGCGATTAAAAACTAACAAAGTGCCATAGGTAGCAATGTTTTAGCAGAAGTGATGATCAGTAGTTTATCGATCTGGTCTCTCTCTCCTTCTGATTGAGCATAGTTTGTTTTGTTTTTGTGGGGGTCCTGAAAAGTGAAGGGACGAGTCCCCCCTCCCCCAGACTCTACGCCCATTCTTTGCTGTAAAGTTATTTCGAGCCTTGCACATACATTTTTGTTAATAGTAGATCGCGTACTACACATTTTTGATAGCATTGTTTATGACCATCCTGCGTTCTGTATTATCCTGCATTTTAGCCTCACTTTGATCCGTTTTGACCACAAAGAGGCCTATTGTTGATATTATTTTTTAGCCCACGGGGCTTCCTTCGTCATTGCAGCTGATATGTAATTAAAAGTGTACCTCCAGTGGTCAGAACTTGTTGGATGCTTTGTTCATTTTGTTTCAAGGAATCGAACTGCCACGTTAGTTTTGGTCTCACGTACAGTTTTCCGTAGTTATACGTGATTCTTTAACGAACTTTTCCCAGAACGAGGCAATTTTTGACGTCATAAGGAACAGTGAAGTTCAGTTATTGATACTGAAAAATTCAATACGAGGCAAACATGTCGGTGGCCATGAGTGCAATTTTGAGCTCCTTTACACGCTTTTGCGTGAAGTATACTCAACGTACGGCAAAAAGAATAGACGGAGGCTTTTTAGGTTAATACAATAAACAAAATTCCAAAAAGTTTCTAACCACTGGAGGTACACTTTAAAGAAGGTTTGCAAACTTACCCTATTTAATCGTATGGTGTATTGGCTTGACTGCAAGTGATTTTAAAGTGGTAAGTAAAATGGTTTAAACAGTCTTAGCCTCGACAAAACGGCATTCGCGCTCAACAAACATTTTGCACGAGATTTTAACCCCCGCCCTGTAGCTACATGCACCATTGTCAGATCAATCAGAGACAAGTTAAACATTTAGCAAGGAGTGCTTTAGGCAATGTTAAAAAAAGCGCGGTGAATGATGATGATGCAGCGGATCGATAGTGGCTACATGGGCAACATGTTCCCAAGTTCATGTAGGCATAGTTGGATAAGAACAGCTAAAGGTGGTAGATCAAATTGCTGCAAAACTTTTTTTGAGTTGAAAACTTACAAGGGATGCACTTGTGTTGTTCAGGTGGAGAAATAGGAGTGTTCACTGAAGATAAGCCATCAACCATCTAAAAAGGATGAAGTCGAGACAATCGAACGAAAAAATATTTGCAAAAGTAGATGACATGTACTGCTATGGTGTGAGTGCAGTGCTAGCGGCCCGCATTTCGTAAATACAGCTCAAGAAATCCGGCCCTTAGGGACGTAGGAACCGGGGGCACTGGGGGCGCGTCCCCCCCAAGATTTTGCAATTAGCAAGAAGTGCCCTTTTAGTCATTCTTAATTCCAACACCTAGTAAAGTGTTCTGTAAGTGAAAAAGTGCCCTTTGACAGTTGTGCCCCACCCTCAAGTTTGAGATTCTTAGTACGCCCCTGCCTGCCCCTACAAGCAAGCAAGCAAGCAACGGTTCTGTCAGTGTATTTTGTAAAAGATTTTGCGAGTACATCTTTAGTACAACACCAATTCTAAGCTTAGATTATCTCATAATCTACTTACACCGTATTAACAGATAAACCGTGTCAGACCCTGCTCTAGGGTCTTGGTACCTTGTTTTTTGGTTCCTCAGGCTAATGCGTTTTCACTTGTGTTTTAGATTGGTGATGTAACGAAAAGAGCAGAGGCGATTCTTTCTAATGCCGATAAGATTGGGTGCAAGAAGTTCGTAAGAGCAAAGGTACGAGGATAGGTTAATGTAATTCAACACGGAAGTTGTGAGCTACTTTGCATCTTTGTGTAATATGTTTGTCAGATGACAGGTTTTTGTGCATATGTTGTGTGTTTTTTATTTATTTATTCATTTAACCCTTTGTGTTAAGCTTTTAAACTAATTCGAAATTGTGTAAAATCTATCTACCTATAGGGTAATCGCACCATTTTTTGTTGTAGCTTAAAACACAAAACTGCTGTGTATAAGTTGTAGACGAGTACAGTTTAATACAAGTAATAGCTACTGGGAAGGACGACATTCTTGACGGAGAAGTATTGTGCCCTTTGGCATCACCGGGAGTCGAAGGGGTATTGACAAGCACTCTGTAATCTAGACCTTTCTAAATCAGTAAGGCTTGATTCATCAAAGACTTGCTAATATAGAGGTCAAGTATGCTCTTTTATCAGTTAATGGCCGAACTAGTTCTCTGTAAACCAGTCCTCTTGGCCTTGCTCAGTCGTTCGTTTATTAGATGAGACCTATGCTGAAAAATTGAAGTAAAGTGGAAATGAATCGGATTTCAAATGTAGGACTACTGACTTGTTGTTTTATATTTGATTTCATTAGAAATACAGCGAGACGTGACATTCCTGTGACCAAGGGTGGTAATTCCCAAACTGAGTGAAGTCCCCCAGTGTGTCTTCTTTCTTCTTCTTTCTTCTTCTTCTTCTTCTTCTTAGTTTTACGTCCTTTCCAACAATAGGTTTGTAGGGGCGATGGCTCTTGCCCACTCATTTCTGTTCTCCGCCTTGGCCTCCTCTATTCCTAGCTCCTCCATAGCGCCTACAGCTCTTCTTTGGTCTACCTACAAGTTCTCTTCCTGGAGTTTCGATCGTCATGGCTTTTCCTATGGTGCTCGGTCTTGAGTTTGGATTTCACAATTGCAGCATTTGATATGTGATAGTGAAGTTGTTTAAAATGCGAATTTCATTGTCTTGAAATACTCGTATCGTACTCGAGCCTTTTAAGATTTTATGGGCGTGAACATGCCCCTCCCCTCCTCTTCATACGGTATTTTGCACGACCAAAGTTTGCAACCCTAACCATCTGTATCTCTAATATAGATTTAGAGCTAAGTTAAGACTGAAGTTTGCTTTGGTTTGAGACCTGGAGACCCGAAATAGGCCAGACGTAATTCCTCTAAATGTAGCCACCGCTTCTGAAACAGCCAAGCCTTTCGTCATCTTCGATTTAATCGATCTGTTGCTGTTTGGGTTCAACAGGGAGTAGTACATTATTTCAAGGCTTTAATTCAACAACATGGATAACATTCAGCCTCAATTTTTCCAGGCAATAAATTCTGTTGCGTTCTATATCAATTTGCTTTGTTTGGATACAAGATGAGCATTTGGAAGAACAGTGTCGCTAGTAGCTCCGGTTAATGGACCACTTTTATCAATTTAGGAGGGAAAGTGTGACGTCACGATTTTGAAATTGTTTGAATCATGGAAATTGCTGGTTCCTGACGTAAGGATCCAAGGAATATTAACAGAGTTTTGACCAGAGATTTTTGAGATTCAAACTCCTCTATTTTAAAAACTATATACACTGCAGGTCTGGTATTTTGGGAAGCAGCCTATTCCAGGGTTGTCTTTAGATTTTTTTTGGGGGGGGGGGGGCGTACTTGTAACCTATTGCCTAGCCAGAGCGAGTAATGGCCTGGGGATAGAGCACATTTATAGAGTTGCTCTCCCGTTGGCTTCCCCAACCAATATTCTTTATATCAAGCTAAGCTGGATTCGAACTCACAACCTGTGGCATGTGAGTCTAATTCCTTAACCATTAGACCACGGCGGCTCTTGCCTCGAAATACGAAATACGAAATCTTACTATTTCCAAAACGTTTGATTTATGACGTCATCACTTTCCCGCCACATTTCACGAATGAACTAGCTCTGATGAGGGACATCACCAGATTACGATCGGAGAGAGTGACTTTGTAAGTTCGATAATCCTTGTTTCTTTCACTTCAACGGAATCAAATCTCATCAACCTAGATTATTTTATTTAATTTTAGGATATTGTGCAAGGCAACCCCAAGCTCAACTTGGCTTTTGTAGCAAATCTTTTTAACAACTTTCCCGCTCTGGAATTGACAGAGGAAGTAGAAGAGGTCGAACCATACGAGGAAACGAGGGAGGAAAAGAGTAAGTCGTTCAGCATGAGCAGCTACCTTAAGCGTCTTCCATTCTCAACCTTACGCAGTTCGGACGCTTTCTCTAACGTTTTTGCGTAAGGTTTTTGGCTTTTAGAACCCCGTTTAGTTTTTTCGAAGCCTTCTGTCACTTGTCATGCAGTTTTGGCGTACTTTAAGTACCATACGGTGCAGAATTCTGAAGGAAGGCGTAAGTTCTTGAATCAAAGAAAAGCAACCGGATAATAGGATAAAATTGTTCAGGATGCCTCTCCTTCCACACAGCATGGACAAGTCACCTTAAAGGTTTAGGGTCATATGCCAGCCTTTGCTTTATGTCGCATGCATGGCCAGCCATGAGCATTTGTTGTCGCCAGTGAAGACGTCAAATTAGCTCAAGGTTCTGTTTTCAGTGCCAGCTTGGTTTCATGGGACTTGGTAGTCAAAGGTTAACTGAACAGGATGTAACAGTTTAACTATTTTACATGGACAATGTCTCAGATCAAGCTTAGCAGAAATGCGGGAGAACATGCTCCCCGCCCCAGACTGTTTTGCTGGCCCTAAGTACGTACGTTTGCGAGAAGGAAACTTGGGAACGTTTAATCTGTGGTTGATTTATGCTGTAGTAAAAAATTACACCGAAGTCATGCGAATTCTACTCCATTGTTATTTAGTGGGAAGTAAGAGGCTGGTGTGACCGTCGACGAAGGTCAGGGGCGGCAAGAACCGCCAAAATATGTGATGGACAAGCGAGCAGAATTTGGGACGGAAAAGGCCACGTCATTTCGAGTGCCGGGAAACGCCCTTTTCTTGATAAAATGAAAGGTATTATCCTCATTTTGGCAGAGGTGAAGAGCAAAAAGCTGAACAATAACGAAATTATCAACTTAAAATGCAACATTTAGAAGATGCCATTAAAATTTTAAGAATATATTGGTCAAAAAAACTGGTCCCGTATGTTGATTGCCTTGCTTATCATACCTGTACACTTTCATAACGGCAGCTTTCGGCTACCAGCTGTTTTAAATTTATCTACAAAGCATTTCTCATCGAATTCAGTGGAAACACAAAATTGATTTTTTGAAAGACTTAGGTGGACACGCCCCCCCAGTCCACCCCGTGGCGCCGCCCCGGACGAAAGTCTAGTAGCAATGCGACGTGAGCATAAAAAACTACTTGTTGCAAACGATGGTGAACCTTTCAAGGCATAGTAAGATATCGATAATGGTGTTGCCATTAGAATAGGCGACTTTGGCTGAATAGTTTCTGAAAGTTTGCCAAACCAACCCGTCGGCGTTTATCTAAACAGCGTCGGTCACGATCTTGTTCCTGTATTGCTTAGTGTCAAGTACCAGAGGGTAATCTCTCAACTGCCGCACATTCAGGGTGGCTTTTTCAAATTGTTTAGTAAAGTCGAGGTCGAATTGACGGTGTTTTTTGGAGTGGGGCTTTCTCTAAGCAAGGAACAACACCCGCTCCTCCACCAGCTTAATACAGCCTTGAGTTCTGTGGACGCTTCTTTCAGGCTTTCCCTCCGAAGCTAGGTTAATAATGAGGATGTCAAGCAGTACATGAATTGTCGACTGCATCGCGATTGCGTAGTAATGTGTGTTTTATTTTTATGTTGTTTGTAGCCTTCAGAAACTGGATGAACAGTTTGGGTGTCAAGCCATACATCAACCATCTCTATAACGACAGTGCTAGTGGATTGATTTTATTTCAGGTGAGAATGGGGTTCGGAAAACGTTTCTTGGAGTAACTAATGGAATTATCTCATGTTTACGAAGCTTGCCTTAGATCAACATGAATAGCAAGCATGAGTAGATTGTCTTACGGAAAGTAAAAAGTAACCCTTTTCCTAAGGCCCCGTTTGCATTATGCCGTTTTCGTATGAAAACGTTTACATTGAAACGTTTTCCTAATCGGCATCAAATGAAGACGCTTTTGAAAACGATATCCTCGTCTCAATGTAAACACCCGAAAATTGGTGTGTAAGGTGATATAT
The DNA here is from genome assembly GCA_010016065.2 of Carybdea cf. marsupialis auct. non (Linnaeus, 1758). Taxonomy (NCBI): domain Eukaryota; kingdom Metazoa; phylum Cnidaria; class Cubozoa; order Carybdeida; family Carybdeidae; genus Carybdea; species Carybdea cf. marsupialis auct. non (Linnaeus, 1758). The sequence goes on from JAAAKL020001254.1 coordinate 25,276, forward strand.
GTGCTTTAGTATTATTCTGGCGCCGTTCTCACAAAAAACCCTCACTTGCTGATGTTGAAATTGTCTAGTTTAGGTGATCAGCTGGCCTCTTATGGAATCCGGCATAATTTTGTTCCCTTTTCGTATGAAAACGGCATTTTGTAAACGGGGCCTAATAGTGGCTTCGGCCATGAGCAGGGTGAAATTATTAAATAGAGAAAAGGAGATAAAGTTTGAGTTAACCCTTTGGCAGTAGTGGAGCAGGCAAGGGGTTGTCTTTATGGCAAGTTGGTCCTGCAGGACTACTAAAGTTAAAAGAACGAGGCATTGTTGCAGTTAGCTGGTCAAGCCAGAAGCTGGGGCCTCATATCAGTGAGGGGGGCCGGTGCGCAGGAAAGCCGTCGAGAGGTAGGCCCCGAAACGGTGCGCATTCTCTCCTGATGACCCAAGATGGCTTCTGGTATCCGATATGCGGAGCAATTTGGCTAGCTGCAGTTGTTTAAGCTGTTTTCAATTCTGATTTCCTTTCTCTTCTTAATGGGATGGATGGACATGTTAGATTTTCAAACAAAAGGGTTGGCCGGCATAAAGAAGTTTAGGGTGGAGATTAATGTCATGAAATTGGTAAAGCGTCTCTGCCATAACGCAAGACTAAGCATCTTCTACACCACTCTCTGCAGAGTCATTGCTGAGAGAGAACTAACTCGCCTTTGCGCGAGAAGGTTCAAAAGACAAATATTGTAAGCGCATTTTGTAATATTTCAAGATGATCAACCTTTCTTCTGTATGTATTTTATCCATTGCCACTTTCTTTTGTCTGACAGCTGTATGACAGTATCAAGCCAGGTTATGTCAATTGGGAAAAGGTGAATCGCGGGCCATTCAAAGCGATGGGTGGCAAGATGAAGAAAATCGAAAATTGTAATTATGCTGTGGAATTGGGAAGGGGATTGGGGTTTTCGTTAGTCGGCATTGAAGGCAAAGATATCCACGACGGAAACCGAACATTGACGTTAGGTAAGTACAGTTCCAAACTAAAAAATAGAGCTGATGACAAAATTCAGGTACTGTATTCCTTCTGGCCTCTTAAACACCCCAGATCCTCTAACAACTCGAAATATTTACCCAGTTCGTGTTTTTCAAGCAACTCTGAAATCTTTACCCAGCTCCCTGATCCCGTACCCATCTCGTGAATACCTTGCGGAACTCACGAGTGCTTACCCAATTCTTGGAACCCTTACCCACTGATTTGCAATTTAGGGTTCCACCCAAACAAGATTCCTTGCCCAACACTTAGCGTAAAGTTAGTTGTCTAAACGTTACTTCGGCTGTTAAACGGGAAAAGAGATTCGCCCTTTCGTCGGTAGTGTCCTTAAAAGATTGTCGGACTGCCTGATGCTTCCCTATAGGGTCCAGCCCCCTCCCTGCATTCTTGGTTAGTAAGGTAACTAAGGACGTTATTTCACCCTGTTGATCAGTCAGTTGATCACCAAAGAGATATTTCGCTCGTAGGTAATAAAATGTCATTGTTGAACTCGCAAGTTGTCCTTTGTGCTTTATAAGTGGTGCAAAACTGAGACTGATAATTCTCAGTTTGTTTCATCGCAGACTATGCGGAGGGAAAGCGATGACGTCACAAATGAAAAGTTTTAGAAATAGTACGATTTGACTCCAGATATCGAAAGGCAAGTTTGGAATAAGCTATTTCCCAAAATAGCAGACCTATAGTGCACATAGTGTTTAAACTAGAGGCGTTTGAATCTCCAAAATCTATTGTCAAAATTCTGTTGATATTCCTTGGTTCCTTACGTTAGGAAACCAGCATTAAATGATAGGGTTTTGTTAGAGAGATTCAAAGCTGTGAAACTTGATATCATCGTAGTGGGAAAGGGCATCACTCTCAATTTTGGCCCTTGGCGTTCTCACTAATAGGGTAACATGAAAATTGAGTTTTTTCTCCATAATTCAAAAATTTTCAAACTCGTGACGTCATACTTTCCCACCGCATTGAGGCGGCAAAGTAGATTCCTCTGTGATCTCACTACTAAGGTGCCCTATTCCGGTTTTTCTAGCCCCACGAATGATGTATGGCAGCCTTTCCTGCTTGTCCGCCCTCAGTAGAAAAGATGGAGATCACGTTTTCCACCGTACGTGACGAACAGCAGGACTGGGCTACGGGATAAATGAAAGTTTATAATGAGTGAAAAGCTCCATGTCTTTAATCCAAACGTAATTTACGAAAATGTTCCTCACAATCAAATGAGTTTGTATCTGTTTGTAGGCCTCGTTTGGCAGATGATGAGGGCTTACACAATCGGACTGTTGCAGAAACTTCAAAAGGAAGACAAGCCACTCACGGACAGTGATATTGTAGCATTGGTCAATCTCAGAGTGAGTGACTATGCATCATGTGTTTTATGCTTAGTAAGGCGTTTGTATTGGCGGATTTTTTTCCTAGTACGAGGGGTAAATCGCTCAGAAAATCACCTACGAATATGACGAAAATAGTAAAAAAATACAAGAATCAAAGAACAAAAAATAAAAACAAATAAACTGAGAAATCAAAAAGTCGAAGGGAAAATAAAAAATCAATGGAGAGGTCAGAAATCAAAGATAAAGTAAAAAGGCAACTTATAAATAAAAAAACTAAAAATTTTCAAATATCAACTCAGAAATTAAAAAAAACAGACGAAAAAGCAAACATCACATGTGATAACCAATTTATCCTGAAGCAATAAATCACTTATAAATAAAAAAAATCCCACAAAAATGTACACCATTATCAAGAGTGATTTACCCCTCGGTCTAGCAGACATGCAGAGTTACTGTCACAAAGTAGTCGATACGTTTCTTCTGCGATTTTCAGCTAATTTTGAGCTAATTCAGCGATTTTCAGGCTGGAATTTAAAGCACTTTCTTGTAATTGTTGCTCTAGTCATCGTCAGAATGTAAAGTTTTAAAGTCGTCTTCAAATCACGATAACTACATTTGTGAATTTTCGTTGCCCCCCCTTGTTAAACAGGACTGTAAATAGCGGGCCATAACTCAGACTGTGAAAGTATCTCTTACTTAATTTTTACTAAGCTGTGACAATGCGAAGAATTAAATTTTCACAAGCAATTTTTTGCAGGGTTTTTTATTCCAATCGTGGAAAATACCGAAAACGTCGCCACATGTAGGGATAACGGTATAGTACGGTCACTGGATAAAGCGCGACAGATGGCTGAGGGCCAGCAGGGACCGTATTTCCTCTAATAAACGCCGCGGCGAGTTTTAGGTGAGGCGTTTATTACAAAATGACTAATTAAGTAGGACAACTTATGTTTCAAAAAACGTTACACGAAGATTGTGTGATAAATGCGAAAATTACAAGTAAATATCCTGTCACACAATGTAAACTTAGTAATGGTAGTATGTGAAATTTTAAATTTTGGTCTGTTTTCTAATAAAGGCCCCTTTTCATGATTCGGCGTTTATTGAGGGGGGCGGGGGGCGTTTATTTCAAATGTACGGCTTAACGTGCGGCGTTTATTAGAGGAAATACGGTAAGATAACATGCACCATGTTTCATCTTTCAGGCAATATGAACGGATTCTCAAAGGATTTAGTATGGTGGGTAAATCCGTTCAGCTCTGTCTCCATGCTCTTTAGAACTCCACTCGCTAGATGGAAAGAGGAATAATTAACTTTAAGTGGGGCGAGAGAGGGAAGGGGAGATAAAGGCGCCGTCCTAACTTACTTAATCTCGCTATCGCTGGAATTGTGCACGTTACAGCGTACATCAAAACATCCACGCAAGAGTCACGCTTCATATAATAACAAGCGAATGTATTTTCTATGTTTTAGCTTAAGAACTCTGACAAAAAGTCCCGTATACAATCATTCAAGGACCCAAGCATTTCAACAAGCAAACCAGTTATCGATCTGGTAGACTCCATCAAACCAGGCCTCGTCGATTATTCACTTGTCAAAGATGGAGATGAAGAGGAGGTAAGAATTTATCTTACTCGTTTATAGAAAAAAGAGAGGATTTGAAAATATCTAGTTTGAAGGGATACTAGAGAAAAGTGAAAATGTCACCACCGGGGTTCAAACCCAGGACCCACGCACTTGAGGGCTGCTGCTCTACCAACTGAGCTGTTGATACCCGATGATAACATAGTTCATTTTTCTCTAGTCGCCACATCAGCTTCCGAGACTCTACCGGTGGACGTCGCATGCAGTTCTACGGAATTTTGGAAATCAGCCTCACCTTGCCATGTGACTTGACCATGGAAGAAACTGCCATCCGGCCCATCATGCTGTCCACAGCCCATTGAAAGTAGAAAGTGTTATAGAGAAGAGAGGATTTGAAAATACCAAGTTTGAAGGGATACTAGAGAAAAGTGAAAATGTCACCACCGGGATTCCAACCTGGGGGCCACGCATTCGTGGCGTGCTTCTCTACCAACTGAGCTATAGTGCTCCAGTGATAACATATTTCTCTTCTATATTTCTTTCTACTTCTATTCTCTCTCTATTATCTCTTCTCCGTAACACTTTCAAGTCACACTTTCAAGTCACACTTTTAAGTCACATGGCACGGGGAGGCTGGTCTCCAAAATTGTTTAAAGCTGGATGCGATGTCCACCGTTGGAGTCTCAGGAGGTTATGTGGCAACTAGAGAAAAGTGAACTATGTTATCACCAGGTCACCATAGCTCAGTTTGTAGAGCAGCACGCCGAGAATTTTATACTCTTTTACTGTTATAATCTTTATTAATTAAATTAATCTGTGTTTTGCCTTTCATTACTATATTCCTGGTATCGTTGTTGTGAAGTGATGGTTTCAAGGTTTGTTGAAAACACCTAACTACACCAGACTATGGAAAATACTTGTTAATGTATACGTCTCCGCATTGCAAGGATCTGGTTGAGCTAAAACTAAAGATTTTAAGCAACTATACGAAAATATATTGACTAGGAGAGCAACAACTTCTTTATTCAATATGAATATTTTCGTGTATTACACACATCATCAGATATCAACAAACAAAAGAAATGTAACATTAATTTATAGCTATCTTGTCAAGAATGTTGTCCATGTGTGATGAGCAAAGGATAAAAATACCAATGGTTATGATACCAATGGTTATGATACGAGTGGTTATGGTACCAATGGTTATGATATCTACGCTAAACATCCCCTTTGATTTTCATTGTCAAATCTGTCTCTGTATTGGTGCGATAGCAAAACTCTCCTACTGGACACAAAAATCTCGCAAAGATCTACTATCAGCTGCCTATTTCTTAAGACAAACAAACTACTTTCGTTAAGACATCACTATTGGTCAGCCTTCGTATGGATTACAATAAACACTTCTTCCTTAAGCCAATACATGTATAGATTCTCAGCAAAGAACACGCTTTTAAGTACATGCTATGGAAATAATTTACTAATCCCTTATCTCTGATGACCGTGCAAGCAATAATATCGCATCGGGATCGTATGCCACTTCACACCTGTTCACAACGATAGTATTTTCCCCTTGACATCAAAAATGAAGACAATCTTGAAGGATTGTAACTTCAGCTAATATACTCTATGCCCAATGTATGCCTCTAATGTTTTCTCTCTAGAACGACGGCTTACTTCCAGATATGCAACAAGGAGTATTTTATCACAGGAGTCACATTGAAAATGTGGGATGGATAGTTAGCAGACATGCGACTAGAAAATACTGTTTTTGACCTATTTTTTAAAAATCAATATATCTGAGGATTTTCCATTAAAGCGTATTTTGTTTTAAGTGTAGTTGGTTTTGTAACCACACTAAATTGAAAGCAAAGTCAAACAATTTTAATCATAATAATATCAGCAGAATATCTCTTACTCTAGATTTGAAATTTACAGTACTCTCAGCAAACGACTTTATGTTTTGTCTTATTATCACGTAAGTGACGAAACCCATTCTTATCTTATGTAGTAACATTTTTAAAAGCTGCATCTTTAGCATCGTTTTTAGTCCTCGAGGTAAGGAATCGGAATACCCCTAGTTGAGAAATTCTTAGTCTGTCACGTCATAAGATAACCAAGGAAAATACACACAAAGTCTCTATCACATGTTTGAGTTCTCTACTGCTTTTTACTTCAATTAAATCATTCTGAATTTTGACCATGTACCCTTAATAATCTTAGAGTAATTTTAATGTTGTTTCAGCAAGGGTTTCACTCACTGACAAGCTCTATTGATTCAATTTAGTTCAAATGGTTTAAAGATTCTTCGGATCTGTTGCTCATGTTCCAGACTAAGTCAATCCTTTGGATCAATTTCAGTCAAATCAAATAGAGACTGAAAAGTTTAACGTGAACTAAATAGTCAAGCCGAAAGTTTCATAGTAAAGAATCCATTTGCACGTCTATCATAATCGAGCGCGAAAAAAGAGGTAGTGTATCGGTGTCTCCCCTGTGATCTTATATCGCCATTCCGCTTATCCATCTATTTTGGATTTCGTTATCCCTCACATGAATAATTGTTTCAAAAACTGCCAAGCTACATCCCCTGTTTTGGGACTCTTACTACCGTAATGTACTAAAACACAAAGTTTGGAAGCGTAAAAGAATGTATTCTATATCATAAAACAGCAGCATAGGATAAAGTAGAACTAAAATCTTAAACGTGGGCAATTCTCTTAATAAGAATATACCTACCTCGCACACAAAGCTACACACACGAACACAAAACTACACACACACACAAGGACACAAAACTACACACACACACAAGGACACAAAACTACACATACGTACATAAAATTACACACACGCACACAAAACTATACACGCGCACACACAACTACACTCACGCACACAAAACTACACATACGAACAC
>JAAAKL020001255.1:0-32118 GCA_010016065.2 Carybdea cf. marsupialis auct. non (Linnaeus, 1758)
GCACAGTACTTTATATACATAATAAATTCATCAATCGAGAGGTCTTGAAAAGAATATTAAGATTACGAAATAATATTTGAAATATATGCATTTTTCGGGTAGTAAATAGGGACACTACCCACCACAGGTAATCGTCAACTGCAGAAATTCGTCGATATAAAGGGCAAAGCAAAATATTTACTTGCCACTGGTGTAGATCCCAATATACAGCTACAGAATTCCTTTGCGACTAAGAAGGCTCTGAAATCTACTTATCAAGACCTATCCACTGATATATTGATTATATATGTACAGCACTGTGACACAAGACCGTGATACCATTAACCTTTCACAGCCAAAACGTTCTGGCGGCTAGAGAGACTGTCCTCCAGGAGGAAATAGCACATGGTGCGTGACGTCATGTGCAAAGGGTCTATACTAAGTAGCAAGGGTAAAAGACAAATAAGGAGGCCTGTAATATGCTATAAAAATTGATCTGCTTTATCCACCGTTCAGTGTCTAAGCCATGTAAGACGTCATGTTGAACCTTATCCGAAGTGAATTTCTTGTTGTTTTCGTCAATTTATTCACACATCGTTTGTTAGCAATTCGAAACCAAAGAACTGAAGTCACCGGAAATAACATGAATCAATGGTGTACAGCGGCATACAAGTTGTGTGGAAAATCGAGTTGATATCACCTCTGCTCTTTGAAACTAATTTCTTGACAACACAAGAACATGACGAGAAAATCAAATTTATACTATTTAGCAAAACATATCTTGCTTGTGGTAACTATCAATGTAAATAATCGACGACAGTATCTGCTTGAAGATGAAACGTTGGCATATTTTCTGAAAGTCTTCGCCAAACATCATTAACAATAATCTGAAGTAAAGATAGAAAATTTTGTCGAACATACGGAGACAGAATATCAATCAAAGAACAAAATTACGTATCTAAGTAGCATTAATTATCGACGCAGAAAAACACAAAAGCACCAACGTAATGTCGTGTGAGATTTCAACTTATTAAAAAAATGCACAAAAACAGAAGATGATCCGTTGCCTTCAGAAGTCCCCACCTTTTCATCGACTCAGAATCCAACAACCGAATAACAGGCGAGAAGATTTTATTCAGCAACTCTTTCTGACGATTCTCATCTGCAGAACTTTGTCTGGTGAAAAAGTAAAAAGTGACGCTCTTAGTTGTTAACAGAAGTGCTTTTATCAAAAAACCCCTCTGCTACAACCTCCATTCCAGAGCATATTATGGATATTACGGAGAGGAAGTCAAATCCCAGAGCAAATATTGCTACAGAGCAACTCACACTATCACACTGAATAAGTCAAGTGATAACATATTACAGTACTTCCTCGATTATCCGGTCAAGTTGGACGGGAAAATTTGAAAATCGGGCCGGATAATCGAAAATAGTCGGATGATAAAATGTCCTATATATTTATCAAAATTGATTTGAAAAGAACTTTACAGTTTTCCAGCATTAAACTATATTACTGGGCCAGTAATATTAGGCAGGCAAACCAGAGAAACCAACTCGGAATTGCTCATTGCTGTCTATTTCAAATTATTTATGCGTAAAAGACACCTTGTTTGAGACGACTTTCATATAAAAAAGCGATACCTGCTATTTTGGGCGAGACCTGATAATCGAGGAAGTACTTAAATGCCTAACCTCGGTTTCATTTATACATGCCTCCTTTGTTCTTACACTGCTGAAGCTACGAGTACGGGAACAAACATATTGGGATGACTACTAGGATAGTAGCAAAGAATTGCAACTAGCAAATGAATGGAATCCATATGATTTCATGTGCTAGCATTGAGAGGCAATGAACTTTGCAAAGGTTACCTGATGTGCCTCAAAGAGAATCGGTGAAAGACGCTACGATAAGTGGATACGAAGCATTCACAGCGGGCTTATCAGTGTTGTGGCCTTGGACATTAAAAGAATTTGTCTATATAATCTTTCGGGCTCAGAAGCTGTACTTCAATAGTTCAATACTGATTTCCTTTAAATGTACTTTTAGCATGTCGGTTGATAGCAAATTTCAACAGAGGGCGAAAACCAACGACAATGTTTAATAAATTCATATTACGGTTGTTTCGGAATTCAACAGTTGTTTCGAATTTTCGTTTCGTGTAACAACTAGCAGTTAATCATACAGCATACAGCGCGTGTATATTTTCTTCAACATTGTATTTGCTTGGGTACCAAGGGTATATTGTCCTTCGTGCAGCTGTCGAAGATGCAACTGCTGTGCAGACTTTTTGTACTCTAGCTGCATTTATAAGATGGGAGTGCCAAGAGTGCGGAGTACAGGTAAAAGTGTACTTCCCGTTCCCGCTCCAATTGTATCATCACTATCCGGGTGAACTTGTTACGTTAAGTTGAATACGTTCAAGTGTTAAAGCAAAACAACTTAGGGATCGTCTAAGTAGTTGTGTAAGGAATTCTAACGCACAATATTCCCAGAAAAATTGAAAAATGCTACTCAAAGCTTGATATTTTACGAGGTTGCCCTTGGTACAGTTATAGCTTTAGCGATTTTTTCGTTAACTATTACTGGAAATGAGGTCTCTGTTTATCAAACTATTGCACACATCTCTATAGTGCATACATAAAAGCATATTTTCAGGTTGGTTTAATCTCGTTCTGAATCGTGAACTCGCTTCTGTGGATGCGCGAGTTCTTCTGCGTAATATCCATCCTTCCAGAACAGGTACATTGCCCTATCTTTCCGCTTCCGACAAGAATTTTCTGAGACACGAAGTTTACGATAGCAACTAGATCGTTGTAAAGTAAAAGCACGAAGATGAAGAGTTGCCCAGGACGCCATCAAGGCAAACGTTCTTCTGTGGCTTCGAATTGTTAACAGCAAAATTATAATGTTCCTGTCACTTGAGAAAGAGTACCTTAGCAAGTCGAGGAGAACACTTTCCGCAGTAGATGAAGAAACTATTACAACGAGATGGGACGGAGGAAGAAGGGATGAAAAACTTCTAAACCGCTTACAATATCTATTTAATGTCGGGTTGGACAACAAATGCCAAGACCTGAGGACGCCAGTTTAAGGCTGACAACAATAAATAATGCACACTGGCCAAGTAAAGCACAAGTAAAACTCTTTGACTTACCTTTTCAATCACAGCTCCAACAATGGCGGTCAGAATAGCAACTAAGTTGACAGTCAACTGAAACTGGATGAATTTGGATATGCTGTCATATACATTTCTTCCCCATTTTACGGCATTAACAATACTGGTAAAGTTGTCGTCCGTTAGAATGATATCAGATGCTTCCTTGGCAACATCGGTTCCTTGTATACCCTATAAAGTTGAAATATAAATGTTTGAGACCTTCACCAGCATAACTGGGCTCAAAAACGATGCTTCAAGCTGAAGGTTGGGGGGGGGGGGGGAGCATGTGGGATTTCCAATCTCTCAAGGGCGCATAACGCAACAGAATACGAGCCCCGTATAATTTACTAACACATTGCAACTCATAAGGCATGCCTATATAAGTGCTTTTACAATGAAGTTCATGAATGTTGTGGTCTGCAACGATATGCGCCTCAAACTTGTTAAGTCAGATCTTCAAAGCAGTTACATAGCACTGAAAGTTCGTTAGTGATTTCTGGCCAAACCCAGGTTTTTAACGCATTTCAGAAGACTTGAATAAGACGAATAGCAAAGTATTCATTCTCTTCATCTTAACATGTCTTTGCAGATGCTTAAAACTGTGTAAATGAGAACCATTCAGTATTTGCATCATGTTCGTATTTTACCCCTATTCTGCTTGGGTATATTTCTGTCCTACCGCTCAAGGAAGCGGTAGAATGTGAAGCGACCTTCCTTAAGCTTCGAAACCGTTCTCTTTTCTTTGATACACCATAACAGGAATTGCACAAAAATTTAACTCAGAAGCAAACAAATTAATTATAACACAGGCAGGCTTCAACAAAAAGCGTACGAAAGAATGTTTTCGGCGAATGGCCAAAATTCTTATACGGTTCGTTGCTGTGTACGCTTAAAAAAACCCAACTACCAACAAAACACTGAAACAATTTTTTCTTGGCTTCAACTTTCAGAAATGCGTCAACTGGGTTTGTACGTCACAAACAGGCACCCTACAGATGGCATACGGCGAATATACCTAATATGCTGAAGAATGGCGTAGTGTGTGTTTGTACATTTTTGGGAAATTTTCCATGTACCGCCTTTTTCTTTTCAAACCACATATTTGCGTTTATCTCAATAACAGCAATAGGGAATTGCGATCACGCAATCCTGCTTTTCTTAAGTCATGTAAAACGAAAAAGCTGAAACAGCTATGCTTTTATCACATTAACGAGATTAAGTAAAACTAAGAAAAAAAAGAAAAAAACCCGTCAAAATTTGTACTTATAACATTTTGAGAATCTAGAATCTCTAGTTTTCCAAGCCTCGCTTATCTAAAACTACTATTTATTACACGCAACGCAGACACTAATGTAGTTTACATCTAGCAGCCCTTGATAACAAATTCATAATTTCGTGCTTTTCTTATCGCACGTTATCGGAAATACCTGGAAGACTGCACCGCTTTAGAAAATAGGAACACCTGCATGTAAATCGCTGAATGCAAGCCACGTGCACAACCAAAACAACGCTCAACGAATAGCCTCTGATCCGAGGTATCGCACATGGTTATGTTCAACACGTTGCCATACCAGTGGGTCAAGGAAACGACCTAGCCATGCTTACCGAAAAGAACTGTTTAAAGTGAAATTAATAGATTCCTGGCTATCGCGCAATGCTCCGTACCAACTGGGCTGGTTCGAAAAAAATTCGCAGGATTTCCCCCTCGAGCATGCGAGTTACCATATCTAGGCTAGTTCAACTTCTTTGAAACACATTTCCAGTGAAATGGTCTATTAACACCACAATAATAAATACTTACTCTCTGTAATTGAAGAGCCAATAAAAATATGCTGTAAATGCCCCCAAATTGGAGCGGTGTTGTAACTACCTATTGACTTCTGGGCAGAATATTGAGTGTGGTCACATAGTAACTAAGGTAGCCTGGCTTCGCTACGGACCACTTCCATATCTGTCGGGTTTTTTAAAGCCCCTACGCATTTTCGGTCGTACTCCTTCCCTTGCAAAAGCACTTTCAAATGATTTCTGACTACAGAGGCATTCAAACGCTCTATCAAGCACTTGTTGCGGCTTTTCGACTAATTGTAAGTAACCTGAGGCGGGTTTTCGCACGTGTGGTCTGGCACCATGGTTTTGCGGCCTCCAGCAGGCTCAAATGAACATGACACGATGTAAACCTACCATGGCAAAACCAACATCTGCCTTTTTCAATGCCGGTCCATCGTTTGTCCCATCACCAGTCACAGCTACCACCTCTCTGCCTTTGGTGAGCTTGCTCTCGATGATTCCTTTAACTAAAGTGTATTTGTCTTGCGGTGAAGAGCGAGCCAAGACACGCAGTCTGGGCCAGATGTCGTCAATTTTGTTTTGTCTTACCTGAAAAAGGGTACAGATATGGAAGAAATTCAATGGCATTCAATATCAAAGCACAAATAACAGTGAAAACTTTTATTTGTAGGCATTGAAGTATGGAGCAAATAACTTGGTACTGACACCTATACTGACGATAATCACATGGGACTAGAGTATCCAAACCAAATCAATACACAGTCTACCTTAAGAGCAAACAGCCTCTCAATATTGTCAAGACGAATATTAACCTAAAACGTGTTATGCATACTGATCTCGGATTGGTTTTAAGTGTGTAGGAAATGCAGTCAACAAACTGCTATCACGAGGTTCTCAACACAGAACTGGCAAAACAAAAAACAAGAACCAGTGGCTCGCAGCCCTTTTCCCCATGGGTCCTTTTCCCCATGGGTCCCCCCCCCCCCCGATGATTCCCAGGACGTAATCCGATCGGGAATCATCATTAGCGGTGTTGCTGAATACTCTGTCGAAAGAAAGGTGATCCTGCTTCCGTCTGTTTTCATCCATGGCAGTGGAAGGTCGGTTCCATCTAAAAACGTTCACGGGCGTGTAACAGCTAACGGAGTGACGTTAAGCTTGATTCAACAAGTAAAACCAAAAATAAAAATACATGCTGACGAAAGTGGGTATAAACACTGCGCAACAAAGAGTTCCCTTAAGCAGGTTGGGCAATCATGGCCATTCCCTTGAAGCTGATGAACCATTTCTCCTAACAAAAAGGGCGCTTGTGCTTGCATGGCACAACGAAGGCTTGAATCTACTTGAAGACGCAATGAAAAGGAGAATTAGATGGGAAGTCGAAAGAAGACCCTACGCTATTCTTGATGTTAGATTAAGTCGAAATGCAGCTGAACAATATGTACTAAAAATGTTGCTGCAAAATAACCAATAAGTGAAACAATAAATACCACTCCTCTCTTATCTCTAATCTTTGAGTTGAATTCTTTTCCATCCATAACGAGGAAATCCTCATTTGGACTCAGAATGCCACATTTGGTTGCAATGGAACGCGCTGTATTGACATTGTCACCTGTGACCATCCTAACTGTAATACCTGCACTCTGGCATTTGAGGATTGCTGTTGGCACCTACATGAAAAAAAGGCCATGGTAACGCAAAATAAAATAAAGCGAAGTACGGTATAGTATAGTATAGTATAGTATAGTATAATACTAGTATAGAATTAGTATAGTATATCATAGTATAGTATAGTATAGTATAGTATAGTATAGTATAGTATAGTATAGTAAGAGTTGAGTATTACAATCTACCAAAGTCAACTCAAGATAAGTGTAGTCAAATTGCATGGAATAGAGCAAAGTAAAGGAAGTAGTCCAAAATAACAAGGCAAACTGAAGAAAAAAACAGTCAAGTAGGCCGATGAAAAGTAAATCAAAGTGAAATCAATTAACTAAAGAAGACATTGAGAACAAACAATAGGAAAAAATGAGATCAGAAATAAATTACATTGAAGGATACGAAGGCAAGACAGAAACACAAAAACACGGTAAAACAAGGCTCCAAGATTGCAGTCATGTAAAATTACAGTACGTGAGAGTAACCAAAAATCCATGTCACGATCAAAGAAATATGCAAATACAATAAGGAGTGGCTCCAATACGAACACTAGACCCGACGCCATTAGCACTGTAATGGTCATATTACCTCTGGTCTCACTGGATCTTCTATTCCAACTACAGCTAAACATGTCAATCCACATACAACATCCTGCTCTGCATCCCAATCTGGTTCACCTGCAAAAATGTACAGTTTAACGAATGAAATACGGACGCGACATGACTGAAGTTATTTGGGAGTACATGGATTATAGGTATTTCTATGAAGAATCCCAATCCAAAGCAGTGAGTGGTTCTCGAAAAAGGCAGAGTTGTTTCCAGGACGCAAAACTGCCGAAGGAGGTAGGATCAAGTTCAGTTTTATCTTAATTCACCTGGTCCCATCCTTTTTTGCTACAAATAACTCGGCACGAAAGTGGTCAACGATGTGTTGTTTTGTTCCAGCCAGTGTTTTCTCAAAAAAAAGATAGGGCGCAAGTCACGGTAGAAAGCAAACGTTAGTGGCATCCCCTTCCAATCCAGGAATACCAAGGATAATTCTTACGTAAACTGCAATGAGCCTTACTATTTCCCTCTAACTTTCAGGCAAAGGTAAAGAATTACACATTTGAAAGTATATCCTTTTCCCTGGATGCCTAAGGTGAGCATATCTTTTCCCTGGGTCAAGAGCAGGCGTGTCTACTTTACAAAATGGGAAAGTTCGAGAATGAAATACTAACAAAAAATTTTGAAAATTACAAAAAGTGGAGAAGAAACACATTGCAAGTTATAGTAGGAATGATCAGCATCCGTAGAAAAAGAGTTCTTAATTTTCACTCGTGACTAACATTTCCCCCTAATCTCTCTAAACAAAGGTTGGTTTCCAGACCTTTCTACTAACAATGCCCATTAATCTTAACGGTCTTCGGAAAGAAGGAGCCACATATTTAAAGGAACTACTTTGGTCTTGATTCTGCTTTCAACTGCGCATCAACCTAAGAGTTGATAAATCATATTATGAGAAAAGAAGGAAATCTTCTTTACATATCTTGTGCAAAATCGAATTTTATGAAGATTGGACTGATCTACATCTGATTCATTCCAACAGCGATAACAAGGTAACTCCGTACTCCTACGTTGCACAGTGAAAATGGGAGTTGAATATTTTCTATTCCTTTAAAGAATTTTAGTGCTATATCAACAATGCATCAAAAATTCCTATGTTGAAAATTGAAATTTATTGTTGGTGACCGACGTTAATAAGGACTCAAGAGTGGTGTTGCCATATTGGGTGACAAGCTTCCAAATACGCAATGCTGTAATTTAAGTGGCATTACAAACTCCACAGTGTGCGTCTCTTTGTTTAATGCTTGGGTAGCAAAACTAAAACTTACAGTTTTTATTTTGACCCCAAAAGTTAAGCAGTAAGCGTCTCTATTTATAATTTGGCTGACGTATGAGGAATCTGGAAACACCGCTGGTCAGCCCCTTCTGGATACCACATCTGTTGATTCAGCGTTATTCGAAACGTAAACTGTTATAAACATCCTGTTTAACACCAGGTATTGAGGCACAATGGTATACACATACAAGAAGAAAGCATGTCTACACACTTAATGCTCAGTTACCTTTCAGTAGCTTCACTCTGTATAGGACTCATGTTGTCACTAACAGAAAAGAAATCACGTAAGACTACAAAACAAGTCCTTTATCATCACAAGTAAAACCATCAGCACTCCTAGGCAAATATACATAGGTACAACGAATAATTCCCAAAGCATTAACTCACCCTTGTCTGCTGGAAAGTCCCTGTATGCTAAGCAGATAGTCCTCAAGCCATCAGATGCCATTGGTTCGATTACTTCTTTCACCATCCTCTGTAAATCAGCCTCGACAAATTTCTTAACTTCATGATTCTCTCCAACAATTGCAGAACATTTACTTAACACAATTTCGGAAGCTCCCTTAGAATAAATACGAAACCCACCACCTGGCAATGGAACTGCTGTTGTCATTGACTTTCTAACTGAATTGAAGGTGTATACCTTTTTGAATACTTCCTCTGGTGTTTCATCCCTGTACACCTGATATGTCTCTCCCAATTCCAAGACAAACCCAAGGAGGGCACATTCTGTTTTGTTACCAACTTGAATGGGGAGAATTGCTGGTGGTTCCGGTGGCTGAAGATGGAAGACAAAAGGATATCATAATAGTACATGCTGTTAGTCGGTTCAGACCATAATTCATTTCACTAGTAATACGTAAGAGCTCCCATTTGTGATGACGATGAATATGATGACGATGACACTGATAATGACGACGATGACACTGATAATGACGACAATGATGATGACGATGATGACGCCGATGATGACAATGATGATGACGATAATAATAATGTTGATAATAACGAGGAGGAGGAGGAGCAGCAGGAGGCAAAGGAAGAGGAGGGGGATGGTAAAAAAGTCACATATAAAAAGGAATACTTAAACTACCAATGATGTTTCTTGTTCAGCTGGTGGGTGCATAATATCCAGCATTCATACATTCTACCACAGTTTGAGGGGTAAGCACATATCCTGTTTAACCATTGGCAAATAAATTTGTTACTCATTGAAATACTTTATTGTCCTTTTATTACTAAGACCATATAGTACTGTCTCACTCTGCCTCATGGATGCTCTTTACCATGAAAATTTACATTACATTATTGTTGTTCAAGTTTGCTTAATGTTAATTAAATCAATCAGGTTTAACCATTTTAATGGTAAATTCTGACAGTGATAGATAATCATTGAACTTGGGCCTCTTGTTCACCAGAGTTAAAATGAGATATCCCAGTATATGCCCTTCTGTGATATTTTTGTGGTGAGAACCATCACAGTATTGTAAAAATACTGTACAGTGATTTCCCTTGTAATGTTGGTTGATTTCTTGCACAGGCTGTTTTGTTTCTCAAAAGCTGTGCAGGGGACACTTCCCATCAACAATGAAATCTTGCAGCTTGCACACCCTCTGGTAGGCAGTAGGGCATCACTCATGTACACAAAGCTTTCATTTCAAGTGTAAAAAATCAAATGCCCTTCCTTACAGCACAAGGAGCTGGGGTTGACTCACACTACTAACATCTTATACTTTTGAAGGTTGGAACAGAAATCTAGTTGATATGCAAACTTATGTAGATTCCACAAAGCCTCCCATTAACACATACATGATACCACTACCTCCCAAAAGCATCCCAAAGTCAACTCATGTTGGAAATCTTTAATCAGAAGTCTAAACATACAGATGGATAAGCCTCTCCTTGAAATCATAAACCCATGTTAGGGTGCGGAGAACAGCACAGAAACTGTTTTGGCAGCTCCATCTTACGGCAGTCTTGAAATATGAAAACAATTGTCTTTCTTGTGTCTTTGGACGTCATTACGCCACCCCATCCCCATTTGAAGAACAATACAAACATTAAAAACGTTGATAATGATTGATCATGAAATAAGAATAGCTATTTTAAAACTTGCCTCCTTAGTAAAACTTGAAGCTATATAGAGAGTCCTGGGGGGGGGCAGCTATTTCATGACAGGACATGATAATTTCAAGTGCTGCAGTCATATTTTGTAATAGGACTTACAAAGAGGATGCCAGGTGACCATGACAACCCAACTTGCACCTTTTGCTTGGGAAAACCAACACACTTATCAGAAAATCTTCCTAACTTGATACAATCGAAAAAAAATCTTACCTGGGCAAGGGGAGCTACAAAACATTAGAAATATTGATCAAAATACTGAATTGGACATTTTACAACTATCAGCTGTTTAGGATTTCTACACTTGTATAGTGGTCACTTACAAAGGGCATAAAACAAACTTGTCCTGCTTAGACCCTGATCCAACATATAAATCTTCAAAAGTTGTGTTTTACCACACACCTTGCATTCACACCCCACAGCCTATGACATGGCATCATTTTTTACAGCCAGGTCACATTTTCAGAACTTTAAGCAGCTACATTATGTTGCTTGTAGAGGCTGACAAGCCCAAAACAGCTGCTTACTCATCTAAATATTTAGCTTTTTCAATGTCAAATGTTATAACAAACACCACCCTGGGACTTACAATCAGTGTCCATTAAAAAAAGCAAACAGTACATTTCAAAAGATTTGCAACAGTCAGAGTAGAAGTACATCTGTCTTCTCACCAACTTGGGAGGAGTTTCTGGTATAGTATAAACACTTCTTGTTATCTTACAATTTCTGGCCTCTACTCCTAGTTAGGATCAAAAAAGAGGTACAACAACCACCTCTGCTGGTTATAGAGGCCAATCTGAGAATCACAAGCACATCCTTACATAATTCTACTTCTTCATCTACTTTGCTAGCAACTCTCTACCAAGTAAGATAATTCACTGAAGTTGACAACTACAATTTCTGCTGTATATTTTGTGGTTCACAAGGTGATGACCTGTATGTACTAATATTCCCTACATAGATGCACGAAGGTGTCAACATTTTGCACACACAAGAATTTTATCTGCTTACAACTACAGTAGTGGGTAGATTAATGCAAATACTGGGGGGAAACTAGCACAAGAATTCAACGCCTTTTCCATGGTTTGCAATTTCTGAAATGCCCCAGAGCTGCCATTGTCTAGTGGATAGGTTCCTTGCTGTCAGTTCCCAAAGGTCAGGGCTCAACAGAAAGGCCATTGGTGATATCAGGAATGGTCTATGTTCCAATATCAAGTCCTATGTGCATGGGCAATAAACCCCTTAATCTGGTAAAAATAAGACATTAAATGGAGAAAGAAAATGGGAAAACCCTTTGGTCAATCCCAAACTCGTCACAAAAGACAATAACTAGTAGCCCTTATAGCTCACCTAACCCATGACTTTCTGATAATACTATATCGCCATAACATTTCAAGTGATGATAAAAGAGTGTAGGGAAGCTGGCTTGGGCTTCTTATGCTTAAAGCATGCCTCGTTCTTGTATCTTATCAACTCTCATGATCTCATCTACATGGGCATGGGTATGGCAAGCAATAATTATATGAAGCCTGACACTTCATTACTGGGGGAAAGGCTACATCTTACCAAGGATGTAGTTTACCTAAGTAACTCTATGTATTGCTGTTTACCTGGTACCCATCACGTGCTTTCCTTCACTGCTTTATGGCAAAGCTGCTTAATAAAGCTCTGGTACAGAAATACATATTTGAGTGATCTTAAGAAGAGAGCATTTACAATGATAAGTTTGAAGAAAAGACATTAAAGAAATAGAAATTATGTCACCAATGCTAACAACTAGAGAAATCCAGTATGTTATTAGCAGTATTCACCTAGCTCAGATGGTAGAGTTCATTGCACAAATCTGTGTGTCAATGGTTCTGATCCCATGCTTACATAAATTTCCCATTCCCTGAGCATCCCTAATTTTAAAAAACTGCTATCACATTATTCTTCAGCTTCTTCAGCAAGGGCATTAACATTATGAGTATACCTGTTTGCCTCAGATAAAATACTCTTTCTCCAAACCCTGGAAAGCTTTCTGAGGATGACTATGATACTAAAGCTATCAATATTCCAGTTACCCACTGTTGATCCTTACCATGGAATAAAGTACAGAAGGTGTTAACATCAATCGAATCAAGGTTGAAAAATCAATTGGTGGATAACAGTGCAAGTACATGTTATGAAAGGTTCTCCATTTCAAAATTGGAAGATCCCAAAGATCAAAGAGAATTATGAAGAAGTAACAGTGTAATATCATTGCACCAAGTTACTTCATTTCAAATTATGATATTGATAATCCCAGAGTATCCCCACTGTATGATTTGAAACCTCAAATCTGAAAAGATGTTACAGAAAACAAACCTGTATTTCCTAAGTATCTTCAAAAGTGACTTATCACGAAGTTTCATAAACTATCAATCTACAGAAAAAGTCTGTATATAGAAAGGTTGTGTCTTATCATTGTTCTTTACAAATTCTTCACAATCTTTAGCACACTGTAGACAGTGGTAACCAATAGTGTCAATAAATATCTTTTGGATTATATTTTTGTTGCTACCAATTTTATAACCCCCAACCTCAACAGTATAGATGCCAAATAAGCTTCCTGGGGCTTTGTCAGGGATTTACAGTATGTATTTCTTCATTCCAAAAGTTGTTTCACATCAAAAATCTCTTCATCAAATTACACTCTGACTAGGAAATTGCAGCTTTCCTGTGCAGCTGGGTCTGTCTGTCAATAGGCTGTGTCAACTGTGAAAATAAAATGGCAAAGGAGAGGTAAGAGGCATTTCTTATAGCCCTTTATATCGTTTGCAGGGATTTTTTATTATTTAGAAATCAAAAAACCTTCATAATACAGTTTCCTAGTCACTGCTTTGAACATATTTAAGTATAAATATCTACTGAGTGATATTTAGATTAATAGAAGCAAGTTTTGAGACAGATAGTCAACAATAAATCACTTGGAAAGAAATACTGAGAACAGTTTACATCTATCACATGGATTTCTTTAAGAATATCTTTTCATGAAATAAACTAAACTTTTTGGCAGATCGCTGTGGGATTCACTTCAAAGTGAAGGGTAGGCCATTTATACTTCAATTTAAAGATACTTACACAAACAAATCAGGTATGGATGTCTGCTGTATCTATCATGCTTTGGTTTTTTTATGAAACTGAAATGGTTCTGCTTCTCCAGTTGTAGTTCACCAAAGGCTTACAGCACATTCATATAACCTCACTGTGTTACTTATACTTAAACAACTGTCTTGCCTCTGTTTGCTATGTAATTACTGACAGGTTCATGAGATTCTAAAATATCTACTAGGCGCTACATCAATTTATGCTTTACTTACATCGGTTTCTGAGTTTGGTCATACATATTCAGTTGGTTCAGTCTTTATGCAGATGATCCCAGTACAAAACTGATCATTTAACAGTGAATTAACAATACATGTGCAAATTAGCCGCAAGTGAGTTTGTGTTCTAACAATCTAAGATACATTTACAGTTAAGGAAATCCCTCAATGTTAACCAGTTTCTAATGAATATTTTCAAATCATTGTTAAGTAGAAAAGAAGAGTTAGGAAAAAACATAGGATTCTGTTCCAAGTCTCTACAGTAATCATTCATTTGATGCATGCAACTATTTAATTAACGCATACTTTCTTGTTGAAAACTCTACAATAGAGAATCAGCCTATGCTATATTTATTTCTTGTTGCTATATCTTTCTTACATTCAATTAGAAATCCCAGATTTTTGACAAGATATTCCATGTATATGTATGTGCATACATTTACATTTAGTCATACATATATAAACTAGAACTGATACAAAACCATAGAAAGAATAATATAAAAATAACAAGATAAGCCTGGTTTGGTTTTGCAAGCTTTCAACATCAAAATACCTTCATCAGGCTGCTTATAGGTAGTGGTAAAAAATATTTCACACTTCACCACTGCTTTAATGTATTTAGCACTCTACTTCATCGAATTGATCACCAGCAGCAGTATTAACACTTGTTGGTATATACATTTATATACATGTAAATTTAAACATATGAAAACATGTACACATGTCGTAAAAACCTGCATAGATGTGCATATATATATATATATATATACAAACATAAACACATGTAAACATGTACATATATGCTGTAAAAAACTGCATCCTATTATTAAGTTAAATTGAGTCACACAAACTGTGGCTCATGTATGCGTGGTCATATCATAAAGGTGTAAAGTTCATGATCCTCCCCTCCAATTTTATCCTTTCCTTTAAATCAAGAGTATACCCAATTCTCTCATATTTATAATTGTCCAAGCTAGATTTGAAGATTTACTTTTATAGAAACTGCAGGCTACAACATTTAGCAATGAAGAGATTGGCATCTGCATCCACTAGATATCCTCTTATCAACACCACCACCTCTTAGAATAAACCTTAAAGTGTACCTCCAAGGGTCAGAAATGTTTTGATATTGGAAGGGAATCCAACTGCCACATTAGTTTTGGCCTCACATATAGTTTTCCATAGTTATATGTGATTTTTTAACAAACTTTTTCCTGAGTCTCTGACATCATAAGGAATAGAACAGGGGAAAATCATTTGTTGATGCTGAAAAATGCTTTTACACAGTTTTCATGAAGTACACTCAATGTAGGGAAAAGAATAGACAGAGAGTTTTCAGCCCAGTACAATAAACAAAATATCACAACATATCTGAACACTGGAGGTACACTTTAATGATCCCAAGTTTGAAAATGTAACAAATAAAAACACATCAGTATTTCCAAGGGGGGTTAAAATATTATTACCTTAACGAAATGTCTGAATTTTTGCTATAAAAATTTACCACAGATCTGTAAAAGTTTCAAAAGCCAACACTGGTAAAAGTGTTTTCAAAATATAGGATCCACAACTTGCAGTACCTACTTTGTGCATCTGATGTAGACAGATCAATAACTTAGATGCAGACAGTTCAACAACTTAGTACCATAATCTGTTTTTGTTTAAGTGCTAACGATCCTGTCCAAAGATAACATATATATCAATGATCTTAAAGAAGTACAATATTTAAACATAACTTATGTTAACAAGAATCAGCTAACAGGAAGTCGAAAGTAGCAAATTCTGACTTTCAGTGGTGCACGGTCCAAATAGATCCATGCCAGAACTGGCAATTTTTGGGTTTACACAGAGCCTACATATGTACCCATATGGGCCCATTTGCAAAAAGGATTACATTGAATACAATCTTGTGCAAACACAAAGGATTCAGTTCAAAGTGGTACGACTGAAAAAGAGGCAATAAAAACTGCCACTTTATGACAAATTTGACGTCATCTCTATGTATCTCTATCAGAAGGACTCCTCTGAGTGGCAATTTTGTTGGCTATTTATTTCCCAATCCTCAATATATAAAATTTTAAAGAACCTAAAGTGTGTGGCTGTATGGTTCTACTAACCATTCTGGAAATGGTAGTTACAGCAAATTACGAAAACCCTGTTTACACTACCATCTTTAAACTGTACCTTGCTTTGTCTTGGCTCTGATCAAATAGCCTATTTACCATAGATGAAAAGTGGCTAAGTGGAACAATGCGGGGACCCATGCTAACTTATACACTGCATACCCTGAGTCAAAAGAAGTGCAATACATCCTACACAATATATCCCATCTACTTGTTGGTTCTGTCCAATTTGTTCATAGTGACAAATAGAGATTGTAAACATTGTTTAGTCCAAAAAGGAGGGGGTTCTCTATACTTTAAAATTTTGCATACTAATTTTAACATTGTCAATGTTGAAGAGGCATGGGGCATAAAGCCATAAAGCCAGGAGTGGGTGAACTCTACCAGCTGGGCACAGACATCACACATGGTCAAACCATGCCAAGTGTTTACACTACATATTTGAACCAGGCCAGGGCCTAGCAATAGGGATCTTAGCCAATCTCAAGTTATCACTGACAGTCTCGATTAAACCTCAGGATACAACCTAATGAGCCTCATATTCAATATCCAAGATCGTACTAGTATAAGCTGTTTACTAACAGGACTTCTCCTTATGCATTATATGAGACTTCTGACTTCTGACAGCCCTTAATATGATATTCTTGATACATGGTTGGTACATTTAACCAGAAAATGCTTGCTCCATGTTCATATCTGATGTTAACTGAAGGTCTTGAAAAGGGAACTAATTTTCTAGTTGTAGTTTTCATTATTTGGCTACAGGCCAAGTTAATTCTTGTATACATATATATTTAGTATATGGAAATTGCTGAAACCTGTTGAATTGTGAAACATTTCATTTCATAACATTTGTACCTTTAGTAGCACTTTATAATGAAACCCCAACTTTAAAAAGTTCAAAGATACCCCCACCCCCTTGACCTGAAATGTTAGTGTCACTATGTTACGTATGTATTGTTACTTAGACTTATGTTAAGTATCTCTATGTCCTGTTCCGAATTATGTTAAAGCTTCAGTTATGGCGCTGACAGACGTCATCTAAGTAGCAAATCAAAAACCAATCATATACACCCTGTATTATAAAAAACTGCACATATAATGTACTGGAATTTCTAATTCAAACTTTTTCTTTATCAAAAATTTAACACCTACATCTTAGCAAATAATAGAATACATCACCTTCCTTCCATTTTATAAACAGTACATATATACATATATTCCTTCCTTATACCACACAGGGTAGTTTGGAAAGCTTCTCAGCTACACCATTTGTTATTTCTATTTGCCTTCTATATATTTTTACAATGGATCTAGTCCTGCTACTTCAAAGAATTTATATGTATTATTACTAATGGTTTATTTTCCACAACTGTTCTCAATACCATGAAGTCTAATATTTCACGACTTTATAATAAAATGACTTTAACCATCAATAGCCAAATGGTTTTAACAAATACTAATGTATCAAACAATCATTGGTAGGTAACAGGTGACCAAGGTACATTTGAGCAGAACTGGTGTCTAACAATTTAAGACTCAATATGTACACTTATATGACCTTCTGTAAACTGTCTATGTAACACTATTGCAGATGGAGATATTTGGAACCAAAATGATAGTATACTGCACACTGTTATAACATTACAATGGAGAGTAACTTGGAGTATCTTTAACGATCTGGTCCATCACTAAATCTATAATGTCAATTTGGCCTTATGCTGAGAGTTGGCCTTTATTTTAAACTATTGTAACCCAACCACAAAAAATAGCCTGGTGTACAAGGAAATTTCAGATTTTAATTTGACAAGAACTGGTCAACATCCCTGAGAGTAAATGAAAATTCTTTTTATAACTTTCATTAACTGGCAATGTATAAATCAACATGTCCTATCAGGTACATCCTTAAAACTTCAGTTTTAAATTAATCTATGTATTTCCCCTTATTTTTCCCCACAAGACCTTACCCTGAAAATAAAGGAAATAAAAAAGCAAAAATAAGGATGAGTTACATAAGACTATTCACTGTTTTCTCTCTTTTAGAAATTGTGCCATTTCTTCTCACATCCTTCACAGTCTACACCAAGACATGAAGCAAAGAAAAAAAATCATGACAGTATAGTGATCACTGAATAGCAAGTTAAAAAATGCCACAAAAAATGTTGGGAAAAGTTGGGGCATTGATTATATAAATGCTGTAACTGCATAACAAATGTGTAATGTGCTTGCTTAAAATAACTCCTTAATAGTGCTTACCAAAACAACTCAAACCAGGAAGGGGTCAAATTTCAAATCCATCTAAACCATCACAACATCCTATTTTTACCCTAATAAGATTCTCTTCTTGCCCCTGTCACACTTAAGAAATCACCTGATTGGAGAGGAGCATCCTTCCAGTCTGAGCTAGAAACCATGAAACTAAACTTCAACTCATCCCAGAATGTCAAGACAACTTCTTTCTATTCTTAAAAAATCATCATCAATCTGATCCTTAACGCATATCTCTTCAAGTTGCTTATTTTTTTCTAACAAGAAAGTATTCAAGTGACATATAAGATGTGTGTGTGATGACCAGTTGCTCCAATAGCACTTATTGTTCTATTTCAGTGGACACATATACACACACAAATTACTGCTGGTTAATTGAAAGATGCATTATGTCCCTAAAAGGTACCAGGTCATTATTGCAAAGAGGAGCAACGCCAGGGTGTTTCATGGATATTCTGAAAATATCAACCCTTTTATGGTGAGAAAGCCTATTTATCCCTGGGTGTGGGTTAGTGGGCATGTGGCTATAAATACAGTTTAATAACTTCTGAACCCTGTGGCTATGGTTCTGCAATTTTGTGACACCTATTTATGCAGCTTTTGGTAGATTTCTTCCTCAAATATGAGATAGATAGGCAATTAACTCTAAGAGGGGTACCAGGACCAAAAAGTAACAGTTGACTATTTTTATTATGTGGATTACAAGATGTTGGAGAAATTTTAAGTAGTCATAGGAGTTAAAATTACCACAGGCCTAGTACCACCCCATCCCCCATTCATGGCTGAAACAAAAAAGGCCATGCTAGGTAGGGTTAAGGCTATTTTATGACTAGCATCATATTCTTCTGTATCATCTTTCTATCTTTCTGGAAGCCATGGTCAAATTTAAGAAAGAGAAAAGTAAACACCAATATTGCAAAAATTTAACCAACAGCTTCACTGACCAGTGCTGAGTTGCTTACTACTGCCAACTACCCCATATTTGGTGTCAAGTTTTGTATCAGGAAGCATCATCTCTTTTCAAACAGATAAAGAGTGATGATTTTTCTGCTGCTTCTTGACGATCTTTGATCATACTTCTAAATTGAGGTTGCTTGGAGTCTGAATCGATTGTGAAATAGTGTTGAAGTCATGGTTAAATTTAAGGATTGAGAGAAACAAAGACATTTTAGGAAAAGTGTCATATTTCAGATCATGCCAATGTAACCTAGTTCCCAGTTAGCAAAAAGGCTGCAAGTGCCAATCTGCAGGACACATTTTATCTGATAATGACAATTGTGCGCTATAAGTAAAATAAAAATACAGATATGAATCTGGCAAAGAAAATGTCAACAGCAATTATATTAGAATGAAATGGTTAATGACATTGTGTAACATCCATATTCAGTGGCCACTGACAGAATGCCTACCCAAAATTCATGAACCAACCATCCAACAAAACAAGCGTACCACCATGTAAATGCTCTGCCACATAAAAAGTAAATCTTTCCCTTCATGCGATTTTCAATCACTGACCTTTCCAGTGAACCTTGAAAAGAACCTTCTAAGGTGTGTTTGGTGTCTCTAAAGAACACTGAAGACAGCATATGGACACATGTGTCAACCTGAGATCTTCCAGTCCAAACAATCGCTTTTCTGTGCTTAATTATAAGGCACCAAATAAGGAGGGATGGGCACTTTTTCGGGGTTTTTTTCAGGACAATAAAAATAACCCTAAGGGAATTGTATGTGTACAGTGTTAAAGCGCTTTGATTTGGTATTAAATGTTTTAAATTAAGTGATACACATTAGTTGTTACTCAGGGTGGCCACAGTATTCTTGCCTCAAGACACAAGACACACACTGTAAAAAGGAAAGTGCTAATAAAATGTGGGTATGATATTTGCATGCCTCCTTACATTGTATAAATCATAAGAAACTTTCTTAAACTGACCCTCTAAAATTCATTTAAACAAGTGTTACTTGTATCTACTTGCAGAAACAGAGAAAATGTGTGCTGTAAAAACAACTATAATTCAATGTTCAGGGAAGATGTTTTATTTGGCATTACTTGCCACCTGAGACGTCTCCGTACCGCCTTCTTTTTGGGCTTAGTATGATACACCGCCATGGCACAGAAATACCAGACTGAACTTCAACTTTAGTAAAGAAGCCCATCAATGCAACAGTTGAGTAACATAGTATGAAGATAGCAAAATAGAAACTATTGGACAGGAAAGCGGTCAACACTTCTTAGGAGTACCAAGAAAAGATTTTGAACAATATCGACCTGCTCAAGGTAAGAAAATAATAGTTGTAGAATAAGCTTTTCCAGGTTAAGACCATAAGGTCGAGATATATTAGCAGAGGGTAAACGGGGCACTGTTGATCACTAAAACTACATGTTGGGGTCGTAGATAACAAGCAAAACTATCCACAGACAGAAGCGGGATCACAGACCACAAAAGTAGAACGAGGCCCTCAAGATCGGGGCAAGCTGTAAAAACTATCTGATACTAACTGTTATTTACTAGTCTTAATTCTGGTATCCAAGATATACTTTTACTAAAATTTCCAAGCATCTATATAGCATGCAGAAAGGCCAGAGTGATCTTCAAGTTAGTATTTTCCGGATGAAACTAATCAGTCAAAAACCATCCAAGTTCACTACAGCTGTCAAGGTCTTTGTGGTCAACGTGAAACATCTTCATAAAATCAAAGCTCGCTTGAATCTACTTGTTTAACTACAAACTGCGAGGACTCGGAGAGAAATGACGGCAAAACAAAGGCAAGGACGCCTGAATAACGGAAACTGGCCACAAATGAACAAATCCTAACACAAGCGCGAATCGTGCTGCACAAAGAGACAGCACAGTCATAACGAGATGCATCTGACCTTTTCAAATAGCGGCAAAAGCGAAAAAACTTTGGTCACTTCAATACAAAACTAACGTTCCGTGAAAACTGCTTGGTAACATAAACAAGCATGTAGCTTAGCACACTCGACTGGAACATATGTCTGCGATCAACATGTTATCTTGCCTGTTAAACTGCTTACTACGAGGCTAAGAGCTTCAGCGTGAATTTTTTCAATCGAACAATCCATCATATTTTGACAGCATTCGTGTTATGCTGAATCGGAGCTACAAATAACTGGCAAACAACCTGCTAAGGCGCTGGAGAAAGTCGACTGACGCTGTATTGTTCTCTGGTTTCTTGTTTGGGTTGGGCCACAAAATGGGCGTGGCCATATCCACTCGAAAACAGAACAAGGTACAACAGAATGTGCCAGACATATGACTGTCATCACACGACGGAAACATAGACATGTGAAAATCCAGAAGCCTGCAGTGACAGGATACAAATAAAGGCGAACAATGTTGGAACGACAGCTCGAAAGGGGAGAGTGGGTTGATCGTGTGAACAGAGAACATTTGCGTTCAGACGGTCACACTGTTACCATGCTGGTTAGCCGAAGCACAGAACGACCATGCTTTTGAAGTGTGATGTTCAAAGGGAAATCATGTGAAATGGCTGAACAAACTGCCTGCTTAGCGAAACACGCCGTTGTGCCCTCGTTATACAGCTTATTTTTTATCCCATCGCTGTTAACCGTTATATAGCTGAAAGTGATCAAATCTCGATGTTCGTTTAACATGCCTGAAACTTAACCATTGGTATTTAAGAAAACATGATTTTAAATGTTGGGTCATTTACATTATTTAATTGCTCTTCCATCTGGTTAAACTTTGCCGATAATAATACCACGCCACTGTAAGTTTGTTTGGTTAGAGGTTAATTGTGACCTATGCCCTCCCCTCTTTCTGGTATTGACACGCCTTACTGAGCACTGTCATAAACAAGAGAGCTTCAAAATAACATTGATTGTAAGAAATGTTGACTCTTACCTCGATCCTAGAACTGTAGCTGCAATTAAGGGCTATACCACGACAAAGAAGATCACGGAATGAATCACTGAAAGCATCACTTGCGGGTTTTGATTTATGCAAAACCCCAGTTATGTAGCTTTGCACCACTGTCATTCTGTTGGTTGTAAGTGTTCCAGTTTTATCTGAACATATGGAAGTTGCATTGCCCATAGTTTCACACGCATCAAGATGTCGTACCAAATTATTGTCATCCAACATCCTTTTGACGGAATACGCCAATGCAATGGTAACAGCTAAGGGTAAACCTTCAGGAATAGCAACGACCATAATGGTTAAACCGGTGATAAAAGCTCGTAGAAATCCCATCAGATGCTTGTTGTTCCATGATTGATTTTGCTGAACATAAATTTCAACGCAAAAACGAATGATAATAACTACAGTAGTGATAACGGCTGCACCTACACCTAACCAACCGACGGTGACTGCTAGTTTGGTCAGCTTGCCCTGCAATACAGACTTTTCTCTCTCCTTACCCCCCTCATCTTCACCAGCCGGATTGGGCCCAGCATCACTTAGATCCACATCCTCAAACCCATCACCACTTGGGGGTTTGTGTTTTTCTGTTTCAACACTTTCAGGTTTTTGGGTAGTTTCCTGCGAGTCTGTGGCCCCCAAAAGGGAGAAGATTATACCAGCTTGTGAATTCAAACCTACAGCAGTCACTAGCATTTTCCCACTGCCTTCCATGATATGGGTGCCCGAGAGCATGAAGGGGTCCTTCTCGCTCTTCCTCACCATATCCGATTCCCCAGTAAGGGAACTTTCATCTACCATCAGATCATTACTCTGCAATATGACACCATCAGCTGGAATCAAATCACCATATTTAACCATCACCACGTCTCCAACAACCAAATCGGATGTTTCCAGGTCAATGCCCTGGTTATTTCGTATCGTTTCGATGGTTTGTTCTCTATCGATTTTATTTTGAAGATTTCTGAACTGTTGCTCCTTCTGATAATCATTGACGGCTGTGACAAGGGCCACAATTACCACAGCAATGATAATTGCAAAACCTTCAATCCATCCAGTTTTTACGTCTTCGATTATCATACCTAAAACTAACGAGAGTAGAGCTGCCACTAACAAAATTCGTAAAATGGTATCGTCCAAGGCTTCCCATACTAATCGCCAAAATGATTTGGGGGGTTTCGGTGGGATGTAGTTAACCCCAAATAATTTTCTTCTGTTTTCTAGATCATTTTCAAGTCCCAACAAGCCTTGGACCGCAGAACTGTGCAATGCTTTCACAAGGCCATTAATATCACCGAATTTGTCACTCAATGCTTTCCCTGCCTCGTGTCCTCTATGTTCCATTAACTTCTTCAAATCATCCACGGTGATCCGAAATTCTGCGACACCGTCCACGGCATCGGTGGCATCGTGCGTGTTAACATCGACAAGTGATCCTTGCTGTGACATTTTGAGTAAGAGTTCGGGGCAATTATGAAGCGATTAACAAAGAGCTGACATCAAGTTTTGGTAAGGAAAGGGAGAGATACTGAGCGTGCGATCGACTCATTAATCAGCACAGTATTTCTTATGACGGTACTCTGCTTTTAAAATTCAGCCTTTGTACGTTCATTTCGGCAACTCAGCTAAGTCCAATTAAGTCGGGCGGAAATGATTAACTCGACTGAGACGAAGTAAATACCGGTTAAAAAATTCCGAAATACGATAAACGCTTCTAGCGATGAAATTTGACGAGGAATAGCTCGACTGGTTCCACAATAAAAAACGAAGTGTATATAAATCAAGCGTGTAATTCTTGCATCGAATGTAAGTTCTAAGATGACAACAACCCTTGATAATTCGAAAATCCTTTTCTGAAAAATCTGTGGCAGTTGATCAAGAAGATCAATAGGAGCATGTGATGTAGATGATCAGTGGAATCACTCGAAGTAAGTTTCCCAAATTGTCACTACCACATTGATGATATTGATTACGACGGACAGCAGAACAGAAGTTACTAAAAGCTGACACAAGTAGCGATACGTATCCAATGATTATCGAGGCCACAATCCCGCAAAATGTTAGCTAAGTCAGTCACTGATTCCAATGAACAATAATTTCTTGAGTTATGAAAAATAGCGCTTCGGGTTTTGTGATTTCGAGTCCGATACTCGACGTCAAGGAAGTCAACAAGATGGCGCAGAACTCTGAATGATATCAGCTGGAATCAAGACTAACAGCTTCGCAGTTCTACAGGTTAGCCAAGGCCAATCGGTGGTCAAAGGCTGTTACTTTCTGCAAATGAATAATCGAAAATGTTGGACACGTCCAATGGCCTCAGATTTTCGAGAATATTTACATCCCTCTGCCAGCTCAGTGCCTACGAATAAAAAACAACCGATAAATCTCACAATCCATGGAAGATATCACTGAAACAGCATTAGAGAATAACCGAGTAAAACACAGATTACCGGAAAGTTAATTATTAATAAAATACACAACAAGAAGTGCGTTTATCCTAATCTTATAGCAAAGGTTTTCATCGCAATGCTTGGGAAAGTAAACGCAGTGCAAAATCCTTGCAATGCGAGAACGAGAGGCTGCGCCAAGCGCCATATTCACCTCGACCACATCATCTTCGAACTCAAGTAAGTTTCCCCTGCAAAAACAACGACCTAAACAGTTAATACCTATCTAACAATAAATGGTTATCAAAGGAAGGCTTTATGGTCTTTATACTATTAAATTCCTCCACAAACACCTTCCATATCGCTAAAACTAAGGTCGAAATCGAGTAGGAGTAACACTCGTTCATTCACTTCAATAACATATCTACTCACAACATTCCACGGCAGTCACAACTTCATCAATTATACAACCTTCATTTACACACAATAGAACATTAAAATTGTCATCAGCTACCATCGCTATATACTAGAATAATGACTGATAACACCATAACATCAGTATTCCACCGTAACTGTCTGACGACTGAATTTTAAACAGTTTTACAATTTGTGTGTCCTGTGCGTCACCTTGTGACAGACTCCTGCAAATGTTGCACTCCTTCTTGTCTTATGATCGAGTTCATCGCCGTGTGACTCCACTTCTAAATCTGGATTCCTGCATCAACTATAGTATCAACGAAACAAGCATTTGTTTCCACAATGACGAGTTAAACACAATCTGAGGATCACCATGTTCCACAATTTGTACCACGCTATCAGATCAACGACACAAGTTCATGTCAAAACTTCTACGACTACTGCAGTAATAAATGCATTCAAATACGTAGCCCCTGCAATAATCTTGTCTTGCAACTGGAATGAAGACATGGCCGAATCCAATGCCAGTATTTTCATCGCATAACAAATTTGATTAGCCACCGACTTAAGATTATAGAAGTAAAATCGACCGAAACTCGTTCAAATGGCTTCATGTCACAACACCCTAGGATGTACATCTGCTACTAGCACACTGCCAACTACAAAGAGAAAATAACAGGCGAGCGTAAGATAGTGCACCGAAGATTTATGCTTGAATACATTTTCATCAGTTCCAGACACGCGTTTAAATAGTAGCATTGGCTTCATTTCACGGAATTCTTGACATGTGCCATCCATCAATTCAAGGATTTAACTATATGGTGGTAAGGCAATGTCCTTCAGGAGTGGCAAAGCGTCCTGAACTATTCAATGTTTTTTTCTCGCGGTTCCAACAGTCAAAACACATATTATCATCAATCACATGGAACAGGTCAAAGCGAAGGCCTACCTTATCGAGTATTCGTTAGGTTCTCATTCAGGTTCCGCTCCTATGTAGCAATTCCACCATCTTCTAGGCCATAGCCCACAAAACCCCACAACCCATCGAGCTGCTAAGTTCAGCACAGTGAGAAGTGGGCGCAGTTAGTGGCACAAAAAATGGTACAACCTGATTGGTTCTTAGCTAGAACATGATTGGACAGAACAAAAACCAATGAAATGAAGAGCGGGAAATTTGAGATGTTCTCTCGAAGACTATTGAGACAAGTCTAGGGGTAACCAAAGGGGGTAACTTTATCAGGAAAATAAAGTATGAGCAGAAATCGAAAATGACTGGGCTAAGCTGAATACAGTTTCAGATCGAAAGGATTTGTAGACAGGTGGAGAAATTAAATACGAGTAAAAACACGTATCCGTCCTAACGGAGACTTCTGGAGGTTACCTTCCAGACTAGACCTATTCAAAAGGAAGCCCCCAAGTCGCATATGGTCCAGACCTAGACGATGCTCCAGTTAAAAAGTAAAGCACCATCCAAAAGCACTAAGAATTTAACCACGTTATAGCCTCTCTGAACCAGAAAGCAGTACTCACGAAAATAGTTAGTTTTACGCCCCTACACCCCGATAGCATTTTAATTAACATTCTAGTTTATGTACATCTAATGATAGGGGCCTATGAAGTAAAAAACTCTAAGCGTCCCTATCAACCACAACATGGTCATGGTGCAGTATCAATTTAGCTAGTGATAGTTATGAAAAATATTTCTCAACCCTGGCTAAGAAATGATAACATCGATGACGAAAAGCGACTATTTAATTTGTCATGGTCCGACAAATATCTGTCCAATTTTCCAGCGACAACAAACTCAAAGCTAATGTCCTTAATGAGTGCATTGCCGTACCAAAAGATTGTGATGTCTAGAGAAACAGCGTTGAGAGAGACAGATCTTTAGATTGTTCTTCCCTGAGGGATTCTTCAGAGGAGATTTTGTTTTGAACTTGCCCAAAAATTGATTCATTTTATTTGGAGCAATCAAACATCTTTCGGCTGACGCTCAAATATGCTTAAGGTGCTCTCTTGTACATGCTCACTTGCTGCTCAGTTGTTGTTTGTTTACTATCTATGTGAGAAGAGCATATTCATCTGTTTATCTGCTTAGGTTTGCTAATATGCCAGCAGATATAATAAAACTCAGTTTTATGATACCAGATTACTGTGAATATGTTTTGAGGTTTAACATGCCCCTTGCTCCATCTTTTAGTTCTGTTCTCCTATTTTTCTTGTTCTATTGTCTTCCCGTTGCTCTCTTGGCAAGGCAACTCCGGACTTACTTGTTCTGCTTTGCAGATGCATGGGGGGTTTTTGAGAGATTTGAGTTTCATATTGCAATGAAACATTTCTCATAAAAAACAGTGTAGTTCAAATATCTTCTTCATATATTGTTTTTTATTGTCAACATTAGTCAACACATGTTTCTGTTTAATTTATGGAGTATAACGCTGACGAAGGTGAGGGGGAGGGTGGTTCCCCCTCCTGAGAAAAATAACTAGCGTATTCCGCCCCACCTGACATTCTTATCGGCATATACATTTTTCACTTTAGTAAATCATAATAGGCCTACATAGGGAACCCAAGACCTTTTACGACTTTAAACCAATGGCTTTGCGGCAATTTATTTGTCCCAGCCAGACTTTAGACTATACAATGCCACTTTCAGTTGAATTTAGCCAACATTTTGTATCGCTGTAATCAAATAAAATATAAACTGAACGGATACCATTTTAAAGATTATTTTCAGAGAATGATGAAATTGTGACCTGCCTCCCTTTGATATTTTGGAAATCCCAACCGCCCCACCTCTCTTAGAGAGCCAGCTTCGTGAAGGGAGTTTGATTTAGAAAACTTAGTCCATAAGAAAGAATTGTCGTTACTGCTCAGGTCTTAGGTAGATAGTTATTGTGGAATACAATTTTTACTTTCTCTATTGGTTAATTGCGTCCTTTGTGAACAATATCGCAATATCTCTTGACATGTAAATAAAATTTGTGATGGAATACAATGAAGTGACTACCAGCTTTTTTTGCTTTAAAAATGTTTAACTCTCTTTTATCCTGTAGGGCCTAATAAACAAAGCCCAGCAAATCGCCTGAAGGAATACGCCAGAATGTTTTGACACGTAAGATAACGTAATGTCACTCACTAGGTACGTCTTGCTGATAAAGATAAGAAGTCAAAATCTGAAACCAAAACCTTAAACAAACGTAGAGACGAGTCCTTTCAAAGTGTCAAGGATTCCTAGCGAAAGGTTATCATTTGAACCCAATTTTTGATTGGAACAAATAGATAGTATTTCCTTAAGACAGTTGCCACTGGTTGTTGGGAAGATTCTTGGAAGTTATTTTTTTGTGTTGGCCTACAGACAATTGATAGTTGTTTTACCAATGCGATTTAGAAATGCGATTTAGAAATACTGTGACGTTGTTTCCCCGACACTGTGCTTATACAATATCATCGTTTTTGTACTCTGTGTTTATCTTTAATGGTGCCAGGAAAGATAGAACTCGCCTCTTCAAGGCGATGTATTTCGTCGGGTCGCGAAACATATAAATCTCTCACACGCACGCTTCGATATATTTTACTTCAACATGACAAACTCCAACCGACCACCTTACAGCAGTACAACGACTCGACAGCATGACTGATTCACAGGCATAAATCGCTTGACGTAATAACCTCGTGGTTGCGACATAGCCTCGTTCTGGTTGGCGCATGATTAATCAGAAATCTAACACAAGGTGTGAGAGCATGGCCATCGTCCCTGTGGAATCCAAAAAAGATCATGGAGCACTAAAAGAACGGAAGTCATCCCGGACGCCCATCTGGCGGATAAATAGATCATGTATATACTGGATTATTGTGCTCTCCCTAAATTGTAGGATCCTCGCCTATAAAAGTCTTATTTATGTGTGATTGATTTGATGAAAGCTTTACCAAAGGACACACACTTACTAAACTATTTTTAGTTCCTTCAGCATCGTTCATCTTTTCACACCATCATATTCTCTTAATCTTCCAGTTGTTTATTGGTCCTTTTTTAACAATCATTTCCGACTAAAAGGTGACGTGCTTAAGCCTGTGTATTGGTGTTGCCCCAAAACATACGAAGCTCATCCAAACAAAGAATTAAACTGCACTGGCTTGCACGTTTCTGGTACAACTGTAACGTTGATGGAATAAGGAGGGTTTTGTACTTTGCAAGCCAGCGTTATCGACTATGGAATGATGACGGAAGTATGAGTTAAGAAATGGGAAGGGGGGAGGAGGTAGGATATCTAGAATGCGAGTAAAACATTTTCTCCTTGCAGTTGAATATTGTGCTAACTATGTGTGCACGCGAAGATAATAGCCTATTTGCACTAGTCCCTTAATCAACAAAGAACTTCACAAAACATGGAAAAAGATAGTTGAGATCGAAGCCAGAAGCATCTCTCTCACATTCCGTTCACATCCAGTGGTGGTAATACGACAAAATAGGTGAGCACTCACAAATATGGAACATGTCCGAGCTTGCACAGATGCAAAAGAATCCAATCTCCTGAAAAGTCCTGGTGAAGGGTGCATTGCAGAAATATCCCAATGGGCGTAAATACGCTTTTGGCGAGCAGAAAGTCAACCACGGATGTAGACTCAATGTCTGTTGGCAATTTCAAGCTCAAAATCTTTGAATCTGCTGCTAAACACTTTGCCGATTTAACTGCGATATTTGATTAGAGTAACAGTTTACTATTTCATCCACCGAAAAGTTCGCACAAAAACGTTAATATATAAAGATGCTAGCTTTAATCTGCGGAGGATGATCTTTTCTCGCCTCTTCCACATACCATTCGCGAGTGTGACTAACGTCGCAAAATTACGTATTCATGTGCCCAAATTACAAATGCTTGTGCCGATCTATGATCACTCACAGAAACGCTGTTAGAAAGAAAGTCCACAGTCGTAGCCCGACAAAGCCTTTTTTGAGAGAGAATAAGAAAAAAAAAGAAATATTAAAACTATCTTATCTCTGAAGGAGGACAGGGAGAAAAGGGTCTACATGTATACATCCTCTGTGGGTGGGCTGCTAGGGCCAAATTATGAAATATGTTGTTTTCGGTTCTTACTTCCGTTAAATAGGCCTTTCCCAAGTACTACTATTCTAAATCGGACACCGTATATTTCGTCAACCACGAAAAGTAATAAATGCGAAGATCAACCATGCACTTGTGTTGTTGTTGTTTTTCTGTAGTAGGGTAAACAAGGGTAAGCGAAGTCATTTGGGAGGGATTATTTCCCTTTGCCTCCCTTAGCGTCCGTGCTTGGAAGAACGAAACACTGAAAGGTGCTCATAGGTGAGTAGATCAAAGTGAAAAGTCAACCCTAAAGAAACGAAGTCTGAAGATGAATAGGAGATATTCCCAGGCATATAGTGGGTGAGCTTAGTGACAGATTTAAAAGTAAAGTAGAGAAACCTCATTGAAAAGAGTTCGAAGTTGCTGTGCTCACAAGTATGATGTCCAAATGTTATGAAGATCACCAGTTCTACAAAATGTTACACTTTCTGCACTCTTCTTGTTGATACAGAAAAGATACTTTATCGAAAATCGAGAACAATACCTTTAACAAAATCCTTTCAAAACCTAAAACGTTCCCATCCAAACCTTGTTATTTGAGCCCCGTTTATGAACAGACCAGAATCAACCTTGAGGAGGAAACCGTAAGTATGCAAACTAAAGTTTGGTATTATTATATGGGTAGACTAAAATGTTTCCTTCGCACAGGTGAGAAGTGTTCATGATGCGCAAGGATACAATTATAGCCGTGCTCCTTCAAGAATTGTTATGGCTTGGATGCACTCTAGTTCCAGTACCGAAGTTGTGTTAGTTTTTATGGTTACATGGTTAGTGCTCATTCATGGTATACCAAGCAGCGGACAATTGTGAAGCATCAATTGCTGGTCACTTTTCAACAGAACATTATCGGAACGATATCGGATTGTCTGCATAAATTTGAAACAGGAAATGAAGCACTAGAATTTATTTTGAAGTTGCACTAATTCTTCTCACTTTCCCATGTCCCACGCAGTATTCCTCAAAGTCATGGGTATAGAGTTGGGCTCTCCTGAGAAGGCTTTGGAGCGTAACTCTAACTGTAGTGATGGGGGCTGCTTTTCAGGCTAGTTTATGCAAGCTCGGGCGCGTTCCATACTAATCTTTGCTTGATTTAGTTTCTACTTCCAATGGCTTTTTTGCTGCATCATGATAGATTGTCCGGTTTAGTAGAATGGAAAATAATTACTTTGAAATGGCAGGATGTGATAATAGTGAAAAAAGCATAAGGTACATTTTCATAGGGGAAAATGTTTAAATCTCTTGGGAATAACTACACGCACGTTTCGCAAAGGAGTGCCTCGACGGTTTGATGGTGTGAGCAGTATATAGTTACTTGAAGAATTTGCTTAGAGAATGTCTCCAGCGGCATCGGACCCCGTACTTTTCACGGATCGAGTTATCGTAATACTTAAGTTAATGCTACCTCCAATCAATCTTCCTCGTATTTTGACTCAAAGAAAAATAAGTGCCCCTCAAATAAAGGTCTCCCCATCATCAACCCCTCCCCCGGACCTTTAATAAGAGCAATTTTCACTCACAACGGGAAAGACACTATGCTGTGACACTAGGGTTAACATCACAGAGTATATCAGAGTAATCAGTGGCTTATATCAATGGTTGGATCTTGATGCAGCGCCGCTTTGTCGTTTGAGATTATATGGGTTACAAATTTTTTACTGGATTTTGATGAAACCAGAGATAGAAATTCAAACCAAAGAAATTTAAGGACACTTTGCTTCCAGTAGAAAAGCCTTATCGAAAAGAAAAGTAGGCGGACAAATATAGAAAATGATATAATATACTGTTCCGTCCTTTAAGCTGCCCCCTCCCCCCCTTGTTTTTGTCGAGGAAGTTTAATACACACGTCTTTGCGAAGTTACATTAACAAGGAGTTTCCGGTAACCGAATCAAATTGGAATTACAGTTGCGCAGTAGCTTCAGTTGCGCAGTAGCTTCAGTTGCGCAGTAGCTTCAGTTGCGCAGTAGCTTCAGTTGCGC